>JAODAL010022721.1:0-64137 GCA_025379985.1 Phyllomedusa bahiana
TGCGTCAAAAAAAGAATAGGAGGACATTTTAAAGGGGAACATATTGAAAAAGACTTGTTTTTGAAGTTCTTTAACATAGTTTTTAAATCCCTTTATTGAGACAACCATTTAATACAAAAAAAAAGGAAACAAAGACATGGTGGGTTCCATCGTTTTAAAAATGTGTTTTTGAATTAAAGTACTAAAAAACTTGCATGTACAAAATAGCTGTTAAAAAAATTCCTCTGAATTGTAAAATGGAGGTCAGGAAAATTGCCCAGATGTAGGTTTTCAGGGACATGGAGTACGGAGCAGGACGAGAAAAAAGTACGAGACCTTTTCCCTCCGCACAGATTTAAAATGAGAAAAAAAATGCCAAGTTAAAAGGGCCTGGGTTTGTAACAGGAGTGGTTAAAACCCAGTATTTCGAAGTGAAGCTAAATTGGTCCACACTCATACGGAGGGGCAAGTGTCCCCAGGTTTGACTGTGTACTGAGAATGGCTGGAGTTTCTCCACTTCCGCTTTGCACTCTCCCTTCGCACGACAGTTTTCGTTGCCGTCTAGGGCTTTTTAAACCTGGTTTTAATAGATGACGGACGCCAGCCTGGGCCCCACCGCACCCACTGTAACCCCGGGCCCCTGGGTATGCTGTGGCCCGGACAGGTTAGTCAATTCCAGTGAACTAAAAATGGTGGTTAAAAAGACTCCTTTTTTCCGGATTTTTTTTAAATGTGGGGGTCATGCAGGTTTGGGGCAGCTGTGGCCCCAGGACAGGTATAGTCAATGCCCAGTTCAACTAAAATGGGGGTTTTGAAAGATTTTTTTTTTTCCCGGGGGGGCCTTTTTAAATCTGGGGGTCATGCAGGTTTGGGGCTCATGCTGTGGCCCAGGACGGTAAGTCAATGCCCAGTGAAACTAAAATGGTGGTTCAAAGCCCCTTTTTTTCCGGCACTTTAAATCTGGGGGTCATGCGGTTTTGGGGCCATGCTGCTTCCCAGGACAGGGAAAATTCAATGTCCAGTTCAAGTAAGATGATGGTTAAAAATCTACCCCTTTGGATTTTAAAAATTTTTGGGTGATGGGGTTTTTTTAAGGGTCATGCTTGGTACAAGACAGGTGGGGGTGGAATGGTGTGTGTTTTTTTTTCTGGGCTTTTTAACCTGTGTGTTGCCTAAGATGTAGCACTATCCATTTGATGTTGTGGTTTTAAATTCCAGCTTCCCCACCCCTGTTTTGTGTAAAAATGAAGGTGTTGTTTCTCTCCCTTGATTTTAAAGGTCATCGGGATGATGACTATGACTATCGAAAAACCCTTTTCAATGGTGGGGCCCCTAGACTATCGCCGATGTCGATAACCAAAGTAATCGTCAACCTAGTGACCATGCTAAAAATAAAAAAAAAAAATTACCAGGATTGGATTTTTTTCATCCGCTCCAAAATTTCAAAGTATAAAATGAACCCCCAAAAGTATTAATGAAAACATAATCATTCTGCAAAAAACAAGTTTATATACAGAAAAATAAAAAAGTTATGGCTGTCAGACTATAACGATATAAAAACTTAATTTTTTACAAATGTAAAAGCGGTAAAACATAACAAACTATTTAAATTTGATATCATTGCAACTGTACCAAGTTGTATAGTAAAGTTATCATGTATTTATAACACCAAATGCTTAAAAATTTTAAACCCAAAAAACAATGGTGGAATTGGGTTTTTCCCCCATTTTACTGGCCCAATGCTCAAAAAAACTGTGGAACACCTGTGGGCCAAAAATGCAAATGGGAACTGTGCAAATGCAACATGGCAACCACCAAAATCTGTGTTCCAAAAGCCAATTAGCACTCCCTCCCTAGTATGCCGTGCCATGCACCAAAACAGTAGTTTACACCCACATATTGGGTATTGCAGAACTCGGAAGAAATTCCAAAATAAATTTTGGGGTGCTCTTTTTTCCAGGATTCCTTGTGAAAATGAAACATTGTGAAAAACCTGTGTGGTCATTATTCTCACTCTACCCTTAGATATATTTCTTAAGGGGTGTAATTTCTCAAATGAGGTCTTGTTAGGGGTGTTTATTAAGTTTTTGCACTTTAAGATGTTTGCAAACATGAAAGTTGACATGACAGATAGTCCCCCAAGGCAGCCCCTGCCTGCTTGCTGAACCAACCCTAAACAGTCGGCGACAACTGGGTGGCGGTGCCTACCCTGAATGAGTACAAACACAAAACAGACAAGACAGACAAACACAATAGAAGAGTAGTCAGCATATATGGGTCTGAACCAGGAAGGGCAAACAGTATTAAAACAATAAGCAGAAACTGTAAGTCAATAGGCAGACAAAATGTCAGAAATCCAAATGAAGCAAAAGGTATACAGATAGTTCAAGCCAAGGCTATAACCAGCAAGGAACTGAAAGCAGGAAGGATCTTAAATAGGAAGTCAGGAACGCAGTCTAGGTTGTGATTGGACCGCTTCCTGACATCCAGAACACAGCTTAATAGGTGCAGACAGCTGTCATTCACACCTTTGCCCAATTCTGGCAAGGCTGTGTTCAGACTGAGAAAACAGGAACATGTACACAATAACAAGCTCATGGCCAAAAGCGCATCCTCCACTTTAACTTCCAGACAGAAGACTGCGCCAAGGCCCGAGCAGGCGCAGTCGTGACATAAGCGTTAATGTCCATGCATGTCTTCTTCCGCTTGTTCTGCTATTACATTAGGTACAGAACCCAGTTATTGTATTAGTTCACAAGATGACATCATACTGTACAATAAATGCAAAACCCACAAAACGCTTTCTATTCAAATGATCCCAGTTCCATGCGATAATTTGGTAGAGTTTAGAATAACTCTCAATACTTGACTGGTTATAGCTTATTATTAGTTATCAGCTTGAGATATAACATTGAATTCTATTACCATAGAAGTGAAGTAGCAAGTTTCACAATATATCATCTTATTATTTGGGATGCTTTAACTTGAAGAGCTCTACCCTCAGTGTACAGGACATTAATTCTACTTGTTTTACTACATTACAGAAAATCTCAAATCTATTGTTAGAACTCCCTCTAATGGCGCTTCTGGACAACATTTTGCCACAATGATATTCTCAGTTACATCAAAATAAGTGCCACATCCCATTATGTATTCACAACTGTGTCTCTAGTAGAAAGCAGACAAGAAACGGACATGATGAAATGACACATGTACTGTGTATGTATCAGTTATGGCATTATTGACCATTTTATAATTTTAGGAAATGCAAACTCAGTGATATTCTTTCCTTACTTACTGGACATGATGTTATTTATTTTTCATCTGAGGTGGTGTACACATATTGATTTGTGGTTGTGTTATTTGCTTACACAGGGAGCAGATCTGATCAGGCAACTACTGTCTTTTTCAATGAAACTGTATTGAAAATTATATAAAATTTGACAGCACATTGGCCATAGGGAATAGGAGAGAAGAAGGATCATAAAAATAAGATTAAAGACAGAGAATAACATTTTAACAGCTACTTAAACTATATATTTGTCTAAAAACTTAAAAGTCCGGTCGTCACACTTAAAAGGTTTGTATAAAGAAAAAAACAAAATAGTAAGCATTTTGTTTTCAGGAAACAACAACACTTTTGTCTGTGTGGTGTGTCTGGTATGCTTGGACTACTACCCTCAACAACCCCACCACATTATTTGTGTATCTGTCTTGCTTTGTATTAATGATATGTTTATTTGTATGTTTTAGACTACTACCCTTAACAACCCCACAGCATTATTTGTGTAACTGTTGTGCTTTGTATTAATGATATGTTTATGTGTACGTTTTGGACTACTACCCTCAATAACCCCACAGCATTATTTGTGTAACTGTTGTGCTTTGTATTAATGGTATGTTTATGTGTACGTTTCACCCCAGCTCTATCTTCCATTATGACCCAGTGTTTATTTCTGTAGCCATTTGACCACAGCTATTCCCCTTGAAGTCTTTGCTGGGCCCTTTGTAGCTCCCCCCATTTACGACACCTGTGTTCACTGATTCTATCACTGATCTCCAGCTGATTTAGCCTAGCATAGGTCACACAGCTCAGGTCTATGTGACCGATGGTCTATGTGGCATATTTGTCGTGCATATTTGGAAGTGATTATTTGAAAGTGATATGACTTTCCAAAATATGTCAGAAATTAGACAGAAGTGAGCATAACGGAGCTAGGAGGATCGCCTTTTATGTGAGTAATTGGTCTCCTTTACAATACACCTTAGTCACTATGCTCACTATTGCTATCCACCTTGCAGTCATCTGCCTCCTTTCGTACCACCCAGTCATGCCCCCTGAGAACGTTTTCTACATCAACGCCTCTTTCCTTCCCTCACCCATGTATACATCTCACACACTGTTTAACTACCACAAATCACCTGCTTCCATAATGCTACACAAATGCCGCTCATACACATCAGTTAACCATCTGCTGTCACTTTTCATTCTCCTGCTTCTCGCTGCAGGAGACATCTCATCTAACCCTGGTCCACCCTCTTTTACTGCTCATCCCACCTCCTCCTTCCATAGAAACCCTGCTAACCTGCTTGATATTTGTTGTACGTCTTTTCCTGCCCCTTTTAAATGTGCTCCGTGGAGCGCCCGATCTATCTGCAATAAACTCATTGCTATTCATGACCTGTTCCTCTCTAACTCCCTCAATCTCCTAGCTCTCACTGAAACATGGCTCCAGGAATCCGACACTGCTTCCTTTGCTGCTCTCTCCTATGGCAGCCTACATTTCACCCACACCCCCAGACCTGAAAACAGGCCGGGTGGAGTTGGCATGCTTCTTTCTCCACACTGCACCTAACAGGTCATTCCTCACTCACTTCCCCTTCCTTTGAGGTCCACACTCTCAGACTCTTTCAGCCATTTTCTCTCAGAGTCGCGGTTGTGTACAAACCCCCGATCTCACCCCACCAGTTTCTGGATCATTTTGCTGCCTGGCTCCCTCACTTTCTCTCTACCGAAATACGCACACTCATCATGGGTGATTTTAACATCCCCTTTGATGACCCCATGTCTCCTCTGCCTCTCAGTTTCTTTCATTAACATCTTCTCTTGGCCTCTTGCAATTTACAGACTCTCCCACCCACAAGGATGAGCACTCTTTTGATCTGGTTTTCTCTAGTCTCTCATCAATTTCTAACCTTACTGATTCTCCTTATGCACTCTCTGACTACAACCTTATCTCTTTCGCTATCACTAATTCTCAGTCTTCTCTGGACACCGCAGCCCATCACACATTCAGAAATATCCGCTCCATTAATACTCAGGAACTCACAGACACCATACAGTCCTCACTAGCCCCAATCTCTTCCCTCTCCTGCCCTGCCCTGGCTGTAAAGCAATACAATGAAACTCTCACAACCGCCCTGGACATATTGGCACCACTCACACACCGCACCACCAGAGTCAGACGCCGGCAGCCTTGGCACACGCCTCAGACTCGCCATCTGCAGCGATGTTCCAGGTGTGCTGAGCGTCTGTGGAGAAAGTCAAAGCTACCTGCAGACTTTCTCCACTAAAAATTTATGCTCAGAAATTACCACACTGCCCTTCACTGCGCCAAACAAGAATATTTCACCTCCCTCATCTCAACATTACACAACAACCCAAAACGCTTGTTTGACACGTTCCATTCCCTCCTCATACCTAAAGCTCAGGCCCCGGTCACTGACCTCTGTGCTGAAGACATGGCTACTCACTTCAAAGACAAAATCGACTGTATCCGGCAAAACATCACATCGCAATTCCCAAATAATACCCATCATCTCCCTCCCCAAACATCCTCTAGCCTGCTCTCAGTCCTTGACCCGATGACAGAGGAAGAAGTAGCCAGGCTTCTCTTGTCTGCTCACCCCAATACCTGCTCTAGTGATCCCATTCCCTCTCACCTTGTCCAGTCTACCCTGTTTCCCCACAAATAAGACAGTGTCTTATATTAATTTTTGCTCCTAAAGACGAGCCAAGACTTATTTTTAGGGGATGTTTTTTTTTTTTTTTTATGAACAATAATTCACATCTATTGTTGAACAAAACATCAACATGTATTAATATACTGTAGTGATTTCATCACAAACATCAGCATAAGCAGCCAAACTCTGAATTGCATAAAACAAAATGCACTATGTCTTATTTTCAGGGAAACAGGGTATTTCTCCAGCTGTCCTTTATCACCTAATTGCAGTCTTAAACCTCTCTCTTTCCACTTGGATCTTTCTTTCTTCCTTTAAACATGCCATTATAACTCCTTTACTAAAAAAGCCCACTCTGGACTCCTCCTGTGCTGCCAATTACCGACCTGTCTCTACCCTGTCCTTCATCTCTAAACTCCTGGAACGCTTGGCCTACTCTCGCCTAATCCGCTATCTCTCTACTAACTCTCTTCTCGATCCTCTACAATCAGGTTTCCGCACTTTACCCTCCACATAAACTGCTCTAGCTAAAGTCTCTAATGACCTCCACACTGCTAAATCACAGGGAAACTACTCGTTGTCACTTCTACTGGATCTCTCTGCAGTGTTTGACACTGTTGATCACCATCTCCTCCTCAGCATGCTCAGCGCCATTGGCATCCAGGACACTGCTCTCTCTTGGTTCTCATCCAATTCTACCTCCTCTCCTATTCCTCTTTCTATTGGCGTTCCTCAAGGATCGGTTCTAGGTCCTCTCCTCTTTTCAATCTATACAGCCCCATTGGACAAACCATAAGGAGATTTGGCTTCCAGTACCATCTCTATGCTGATGACACCCAATTATACACCTCTTCCCATGACATCACTCTTGCCCTGCTACAAAACACCAGTGCCTGTCTGTCCGTTGTATCTGATATCATGTCCTCTCTATCTTAGACTAAACCTCTCTAAAACTGAACTTCTTGTCTTTCCGCCATCCACTAGTCAACCCCCTCCGCTATTTCTGTCTCAGTGTGTTGAACCACCATAACTACTAGGCAGCAGGCACGCTGTCTCAGGGTTATATTAGATTCTGACCTGTCCTTCACCCCCTATATCCAATCCCTTGCCTGCTCCTGTCACATGCACCTCAAGAACATCTCCATAATCCGTCCTTTTCTCACTATGGAAACAACACAAAGCCTCATTGTTGCTCTTATTCTTTCTCGTCTTGACTACTGTAACTCCCTGCTTATCGATTTCCCACTCTGCAAACTCTCCCCTCTCTCCAATCTCTCCATATTCTCAGTCTGGCCTACCAAGATTCTTAATTGCGAACCCCCACCTGATATCACACTTATCTGTCACTCCCAACACTAGGGCACTCACAGGCACTTATATGTACACTCACCGGCCACTTTATTAGGTACACCATGCTAGTAACGGGTTGGACCCCCTTTTGCCTTCAGAACTGCCTCAATTCTTCGTGGCATAGATTCAACAAGGTGTTGCAACAATGCTCAATTGGTACCAAGGGGCCCAAAGAGTGCCAAGAAAATATTCCCCACACCATGACACCACCACCACCAGCCTGAACTGTTGATACAAGGCAGGATGGATCCATGCTTTCATGTTGTTGACGCCAAATTCTGACCCTACCATCCGAATGTCGCAGCAGAAATCGAGACTTATCAGACCAGGCAACGTTTTTCCAATCTTCTACTGTCCAATTTCGATGAGCTTGGGCAAATTGGAGCCTCAGTTTCCTGTTCTTAGCTGAAAGGAGTGGCACCCGGTGTGGTCTTCTGCTGCTGTAGCCCATCTGCCTCAAAGTTCGCCGTACTGTGCGTTCAGAGATGCTCTTCTGCCTACCTTGGTTGTAACGGGTGGCTATTTGAGTCACTGTTGCCTTTCTATCAGCTCGAACCAGTCTGCCCATTCTCCTTTGACCTCTGGCATCAACAAGGCATTTCCGCCCACAGAACTGCCACTCACTGGATGTTTTTCTTTTTCGGACCATTCTCTGTAAACCCTAGAGATGGTTGTGCGTGAAAATCCCAGGAGATCAGCAGTTTCTGAAATACTCAGACCAGCCCTTCTGGCACCAACAACCATGCCACGTTCAAAGGCACTCAAATCACCTTTCTTCCCCATACTGATGCTCGGTTTGAACTGCAGGAGATTGTCTTGACCACGTCAACATGCCTAAATGCACTGAGTTGCCGCCATGTGATTGGCTGATTAGAAATTAAGTGTTAACGAGCAGTTGGACAGGTGTACCTAATAAAGTGGCCGGTGAGTGTATATACATGTACTGTCAGAGCGGCAGGTTCACCCAAGTTTTTATGTAAACCACCTCATATTTATGAAACATGGCTGGACCATTGTAAACCTAGCACTTCTTACCTTTCGTCTCCCCATACACCCTAATAGATTGTATGCTCTTGTGAGCAGGGCCCTCACACCTTGTGTCTCATCTGTAAGTAGCTTTTATTGTGTAATGTCTGTCTTTTTGTCTTTCCCCTCTAAATTTTGTAAAGTGCTGCGGAATATGTTGGCGCTATATAAATAAAGATTATTATTATTATTATTAAGTAGCAGGGTTTAACTTGACATGAATGGCTTTTTACCTATAAGTAGAGATGGGCGAATTTCTCAAAAATTTGGTTCGCCAACTTCGCTGAATTTTCCGACAACATTTGTTTCGGTCCGAATTACTTCGGGATGAATCACGTTAAAAAACAGCTATTTCCAGGCTGCACAGAGCCTGCAGGGTGCTGTAGAACATTGTGCCATGCTTAAATATGCAGAGGGAGCTTGATTTGGTCTTCATACAATGCTGTGTTTTAGTATGACATGCACATGCCTGCCGCCTCTCTTATAATCGCTTCACTCTAAAATTCCCTGGGCACTTACGGGGGCAAAACTGACCAAAAAACTGAAGCGGGAATGCAGCCTGATAAAGTCATGGCAGAACCAGCTGGAAAAAAATAAGCTGAGGGCTAAGATCCTACTTTAGCGTCAAAGAACACAGTAGTAGGTTATCGGAGCCGCCACAGATCGCAGCACAGTAAGGGGACGTCACAGCAGGAGTCACCCTGCAGGGCCACAGTATCCGGTCTCATCTACCGGCCATGTGTTGACCACACACTAGGTCATACACTTTCTCCCAGATGACATCTGACAACCCCAGCCAAGAGTCGGTGGGCTTGTCACACACACAACCCCTAGTTGGCATGGCCCGGGAGCAGGTGAGGGGCTCTCACCTGTCCTCAAGCCACCTCTGTCCCGTTCGCTTCCCACAGCCAGAGAACTACTATGTGCTGTGGCCTCTACGCCAATATACAGTGAGGACCAACTCTTTGAGGACAGTGGGCAGCAAAGAGGTGGGGAAGACATGCGCTGCTTCTTGCAGAAGCGGGCAAATAATGATGATGAGAGTTGCAATGGGGGGTTATGTTGTGAGCGGTCAGGCTTTTTACAGCGACACCGTTGAGGAGGACGGCGGTGACAGGCAAACACTAATCGATGTAGCCAATCGCCTAGTTAAACAAGGCATAAAGTGCCCCCCAAACGGAAAATTCAGTCCACTCCATTGCCTCCTTGTGCCCCCTTTTCTCCCTGGGATGAAGTGCGCCCTACGCGGTCGCCTACCCTCGACTTCCCATTGTCCCGGCCCTGGAAGCATTCTGTTATCTCTACATTAAATTTTAGGAGACGGGAGGAGAAGAAGGAGGCTTTGGACAAGAGACAATCTGGGATTTTGGACAGTAGAGAGTTAATGTCTGGGCCGGATATGTAAAGTTGTTTGTCATCAGCATACTGGTTGTTTTTATACCCATGTGATGCTTTCAGCTGACCCAGACCAACATTGTACAATGCTTCAACATTATCATAGGGGGAAGAGAGCAGCAGCTTTTTGTCAGGCAGTGGCGCAGCCAGTAAGTCAGTAGTGTGGCCGGGAGTCAGCAGGGTGGCAGCAGTGCGAGGTTGGGAGCCAAATGGCCATGATTTAGACCACCCACTTTGCAGGTCCCAGAAAGTAGCGGCACAGGGGCTCACCGGGTCTGCTGCGGTAACAGTCAGTCAGTGCGGAGCTTTAGTGCTAAAATCACCTACTCGGCGGTGTGTCAGTTTCTTGACGAGACACCAGAGGAAGGTTGAACATAACTATATGTAGAATTTGTGGGCAGAAAGTAAAGCGTGACCAGGGACCTAACGTTGGCACCACGGCCCTGCATCAACATCATGCAGTGTCACCATACGTGTTTCAGATGCGGTGGTCCATCCTGTCCCAACAGCTGTAGCACCCAGTGGCACGCCTCCCATATCAGGCAGTCAAGGCTTCACCACCTCTGCCGAAGACCAATCTCAGTCTACTACGTAATCTACCGGTACAGATACTCTTGCTCCTCGGCACTCATATTGCCAGCAGTCGTTCACCGAGATGATTGCCAAGACACAGCAGTATGCGTCTAGCCATCCCTAAGTGCAGAAGCTGACCGTGCTTCTGTCCAAGTTGGTGGTACGGCAGTCCCTCCCTTTTCAAGTGGTGGACTCTGCACCATTCAAAGAACTAGCCAGGAACCTTGGCATTCACTTCAGCCATTGTAACGACATGGGTAGAGGCTCCTCTGGACCACCGCAAGCGGTGGTAGCGGCCGCGCCAGGGAGCGGGGTCTAAGTAGGTCCCGGTTTTCACAAGAGCCCGCCGCAAAGCAGAATGGACTTTCTGCGGTGGGAGTCCTACCAGGTCGCTACCCCTGGAGGGACTAGCTTGAGGTGGCAGCCGAGGCGCAGCAAGATACAGAATCATAAGATGAAACTCATAGTCAAAGGTCAGGCCAACAGGTCAGGGCAGGCGGTGGAGATTCGAGGTCAGGTAATGTAGCAGAAAGGTCGGGTACACGGGCAGACAGGAACTGATGAACAGGGGGAAATTGCTGAACAGGAATAAATATATTAACAGGGGGAAATGTATGAACAGGGGGAAATTGCTGAACAGGAATAAATATATTAACAGGGGGAAATTATTGAACAGGGGTAAATTGTTGAACAGGTATCATGGGAAGGCCTCCCCTTTTTCCACCATTAACAGGGGAGGGCCTCCCCTTTTTCCACCGTTAATAAGGGAGGGCCTCCCCTTTTTCCACCGTTAATAAGGGAGGGCCTCCCCTTTTTCCACCGTTAACAGGGGAGGGCCTCCCCTTTTTCATATAAAGCCAGTTTTCCAGCATTTGATTTTGCTTCTTTTTTGTTCTGTCCCATTCCAGTTTTGTACTGAATTCAACCAACAATGGCAAAGAATGCAAAATAAGCACCTAAAACATTCCCTGTAGTTATGGTCTCCTTCAGTTCAAGTTCCATACGCTGCATTTGAACAAACTGGTGTAATGCAGAAACTGGATTCAAACCACCACCTTTATACTTCATGAGTGTTTGATTGTCACTGCTGTCCTCCTCAACGGTCTTGGTATGAAGAGGCTTACCGCTTGCCAAAAAACCTCCCATGCCACTCTCCACATCAATACTGCAAGAAGCAGGGGGTGTCTGCCTCACCTCTTTGTTGCCAAGTAGCTGCTGACTGTCCTCAAATTGTTCGTCCTCGCTGTATAGTGGCACTGAGCCCAGACCACATAGGAGATCTCTGGCTGAGGGAACCGGATCGGTCAGTGGCGGGTTGAGGACAGGTGAGGGCCAATGACCTGCTCCCGGGCCATGCCAACTAAGGGTTGTGTCTGACGTTCCCACAGACTCTTGGCTGGGGTTGTCAGATGTCATCTGGGAGGAAGTGGATGACCTAGTCAACCAATCAAGAACCATTGGGTTGCTGAACAACAGACGGCTGCTAGATGACACCGGCAGTTCTGGCCTCACAGAGTGACTCCTGCTGCGATGTCCCCTTGCTGTGCTGTGACCTGTGCCTGCTCCAGGAATGTTTGTGCCACTGCCACTCGCATGTGAAGAGCCTGCCACCCCTCTGTCTGACATATCTGTTTGTTCAAAAATGTACAGACTCTGTTTAATGAAGATATCTGTATATGATAAATACACACCCTGTATTTGACTCCATATGAACCCACTAACAAGCTTGGGTAACCCTTGAATATAAATTGCACTCAACAAATGGCTAGGAAAAATTTAATTGTATGTGCCTTTTAAAAACACTGTGTATTTTACTGAATATAAAAGCACAAACAGGTTTAATTAACCTTTGGATATGAATTATGCTACAGCCAAAATTTCTTTTATTTTACTGAGTACATCTGCAGAAAAATACTTAGTTAACCCTTGGATGTAAATTGCGCAAAAGAAATGTGCTGCCAAAAATTACCAGCTTTGTAGTGTGTTAAAACGGCGTGTATTTTACAGAACACAACAGCAGAAAAACTCGTAATTAACCTTCGGATATGAATTATGCTACAGCCAAAATTTCTTCTTTGGAGTTGAAAAACACCGTTTCTTTTAGTGACCACAACAGCAGAAAAACGCTTAATTAACCCCTGGATCTAAATTGCGCAAAAGAAATGAGCAGCCACAAATTAAGTGGTATTTGGATTGTAAAAACGCTGTTTCTTTAACTGAATACAACAACAGGCTTAGATAACCCTTGGATATTCAATGTGATCAAGAACTGAGCAGATAGCATTAAAATGTATATGCAGCTGAATTGGACGCACACTGGACTTCAATTCCATATACTCCACAAAATCAAAATTAGAACGTAAGAGAAGCAGTCTCTGAGACAAGCTGTGACACCCCCCAAAAAAATCGTTGTATAAAAGTAAGTTCTTTAGTGTGAGATCTCAGCAGCAGCATCAGCAGCTTCACAGCACAGTGAGAGCAGTGTGAACTGCCAGCGTCGCGCCCGGACTTATATAGTGCGGTGACGTCACAGAATCCTGCCCGCCTCTGATTGGCTTCATCTCTGTACATGTCATGTAGGCTATGCCCTTCTTCCTCCCAGAGTGCTTTGTCCCATGTAACGCCATGTGCTCGCAGCCATTTCATCAATCGAAAGCACACTTCGTTCACGCGAATCACCCCAAACTTCGACTTCGTTCAGAATCGAAGTTTTCCTGAAATTCTAAACGAATTCCACTTCGTTAGAATCGATTCGCCCATCTCTACCTATGAAACCTGTGTGATGAATGATACAGGAGAAAAATGTCCAAATTCGCTCATAAACTATCTCAACTACTATAAATACTATGGAGGGCCAAATATCATTAAAAAGTAACTTGTATTTATAAACAATTAAAAGAGTGTAGATACACCAAAGATCAATAGAGTAAACAAACTAGATACCAGAGTCATATATACTTAGAGGAACAACGGATACAATTAACAGGGAGCAAAAACATACATGACAAAAGTACTAGAGAGTACCAGATGCAAAGAGCAGGAATAATTGGACAAGAAAAGGGGAAAGAGTGAGAGGTTTAATAGCGTATATATATGTATTATCCCTACACTCCCTAATAGGTCCCTAATTTGAGTCCTGCCTATCAAAACAAGTGCTGGGCCCCCATCTTCACAAGGATGACTCTGTCAGGAAACTTTCCCTGATAACTATATCCCCTACACTGCCCGAATCAACAGAAATGTCCAAACTTATTTCTGCACCCACCTTGCTTCATCAGAGGACTATGTTGGTAGGGTTGATCTTATTTAGGGCTTACAAATACATCTCAGGATGACGCCTTAGTAGATGAGTTTCCTGTAGGAATGCAGCCTTGATGTGTGAGCTTGAATACATGGTTCACAGCTCACAGAAAGAGCTCTGGTATGCTGCCTCCTTTTACTGGTCCTATTATTCCTGCTCTTTGTACCTGGTACTCTACAGTACTTTTGCCATGTAGGTTTTTGCTCCCTGTTAATTGTGTCCGTTGTGCCTCTAAGTATGTATGACTCTGGTTTCTAGTTTGTGTACTGTATTGATCTTAGGTGTATCTATAGTTTATTAATAAAAGTTACTTTTTATTGATATTTGTCCCTCCAAAGCATATATAGTAGTTGAGATGAATAGCTATTTGTATTATATGCTCATAAACTAAGGTCATTGAAAAACATTTAAAGCATGAAGATAAGATTGTGTGTCCTGATATCATGGAACATAATCTGTCAAGTTTAGTTTTACTACATCTGTAAACATAGCTGTTTTTGACACAACCGAAGAATGATACTGTATTAAAGGGGCTTTACCACAAAGTAAAATTGACGTGGGAAGCTTGCAAATGAAATAACAACATTTTTACCATTCATTATTATTAAAAATTCTGCACCGTTTTTGTTTTAGCTGCTCCTCTAGTGATCAATTGTTTACAGTTCGTCTCCAGAGGATACGACCAGGGCTGAGAACGCCTCACTTCTGGTCAGACATGCTCAGACATCACTTCTCCTCTCAGACAGCTACAGAGTGTTCAAACCCCAGGTGCTATCACTCTACTCCCATCCTCTGTACTCCTTAGTAATTAGTCAAACAGTACAAATAAAAAAAGAAACCTCAATGAGGTATGTGCATTGATAAGATCCTGTAGTTTCAGAGTATTTTATGCTCAAATCTAATTCATGAGGTGTTAGCCCCACCCACCAAAGACTAGCCCCACCTACTGAAAGTTATTCACATGTTTCTACCCATTCAAAGTAATAGGTTTTTCAGTTGAGGTGGGCGGGTCTAGCCTCAGGTGGGCGGGGCATGAAAAAAAACTGACTCTTTTTATTACTCTTTTCTGGCTGAAAACTGCAGATTTAAGGGGTTAATGCTCTAAAACTACAGCACCTTACAGAATAAGGGACACAACACTGGAAACAGCATGTCTGACACTGGCTTGATCTGTCCTCAGCAAGAGGGGCATAAACTAGGTGACAGGTTCTCTTTAAGTCCTTTTCAGCTCTGGGGCTTAAAGGGTTAAAGAGGATTTCCCAACATACAGTAACCCTAGAAGCCATCAATGTGTGCGGGTCCCACCTCTGGGAACCACACCTATCTTGGGAACAAGCCCCAAGACTTCTCTGTTATGAACAGAGAGGTGGTCAGAAAACTGCCATTGAAATCAATGGGAGTTCCATTTACAGGCAAGGTGAGACCTGCACCTTTCACACATTGATGGCATATCTCATCAATATGCCATTAATGTGACTGGTGGGAATACTCCTTTAAACATTCCAGAGTTTAATGTCACAAAAAGAATACAATCTCACAAAAGCTAATGTAGTTGACTTTAGAAAAATGGGTTATAGCATAGGATGCCAAACCATGCAAAATTGAAGGGCAGAGAAGATATCCAAACACAAATGAAAGACTCAGTCAAGGTTTGAACTGTTTGTCCATCAGAGCAAAAATGTTCTTTATAAGTGGCCAATAGGATGCATGGGAAGGGTTTCTTTAAAAATAAAAAATAAAAAAAAAATTACTTGGAAGCATTTAGGGTATTTATTTTTAAATTGTTATATTTTTATATTTATATAAGCTTTCTGCTATGATATTTAAGACAAAATTGTAAGTGCCATGTGGCCATTACTAGATATAAAATAAGACTTTTACGCTTTAGACATTCTGATTACTTAGAAGATACAGTTCTCACAATAATGTGAAGCATGAATATGAAACATCACTGAGCATCATCACCACATCATTACTGTTCTCAGGCTGCAAAACTCTATTTTGGCCACAGTTCATCCAATTCCAGAAGAAAATGTAGCCGGCAGCCAGTAGAGCATCAATATTTGCCGAACATCAAAACAAAGCAAAAAGCTTGAAAATGTACACAAGAACAATACTTACCCAACACACATTCTGATTAAAGATTTATTATGCTTCCCAGCACATTAAGTAGTAGAAAAAGCAACTGGAGAGAATGGAATTTACGTGTACATTTCTCATCTTAAATTTTCCTGCACAATCTGTTCCACTTAAGCCAAGATGCTTCTTTACAAACCTTAACATTATGGTAAAACGTTCAACTCTTTAATTATCACAGAGTGAAAAACGAGGCATGATTAAAAAAGAGCCTGACATAGACAGGATGAATAGTCAATGTTCTTGTGAGACTTCACTAAATTAAAATACATTCTCATTTACTGTAGATACTGAGTCAAATAAACATTGATCTATGGTAACTTTAAAAAGGTGAACTTTGCAGAATGAATACTGTTTTCCAACATTCCAGAACATATAGCAGTGTCTCCTTTGTTGTAGGATGCCCGAGCATTTTTTGTACTCCATTTTTCTGTCATACATATGTCCCCCCAAAAATGGAAGGCATATCTATCTATCTCTCTATCTATCTATCTATCTATCTATCTATCTATCTATCTATCTATCTATCTGTCTGTCTGTCTGTCTGTCTATCTATCTCTATCTATCTATCTATCTATCTATCTTTATAAATTCCCTTGTCTACCTTTAGGGACCCAGGTAATGAGGTAGATAGAAGGGCCCCATACATCCTCCCCATCCACAGTGCCCCAAATGGTAATAATTGTTCCTTGGTGCCACCTGAAGTGGCCTGCAGTAAATGCAGTAAAGTAGTTCTGGCTCCCTGCTCCTCAATAGTTTCCAACTGCATTTGAATGGTGCATAACAGTGCTGACTCCTCGAAAAAAACATACTTAGGCATAACCATAGGCATTATTATAATCATAGCAGCCACTATGGGGGTCAGAGGCTTAGGGGTCCCAAACAGGTGCAAGAACATAGTATCTTTGTGTAAGGAATAATAAATTGGTGTATTTCTGCTAAATAGCACTACTATGTGAGTTCTATGATCTATGGTGGTATTATTTAGTTTTCTTACTATGCAGTTTTACAGTTACAGCCAGCTTGTCTTTCGCTCTGCTCTCCTTAGGCTATGGATGGTTCTATAGCAGTGATTAGCATATTTAGTCCTTCTGACACATTTCAAAAAGCAGTGCAGAAGAGCTAATCTTTAAGTAAACAACGCTACAATGCTGTGAGGTGTAAATACAATGGCTTATCAGTAAAACAACAGCTAATCTTGTTAGAAATAATTTGTTTTCTCTGGATGCTCAGTCCATCCATGGGGTGACCTCACTCACTGCTCTTTGCTGTCTGCTCAAATCAAATAACAAGGTATAGTCTGGTATGCAGGTCACCATAGAACCCTGTGTGAACTCAAGAGCACATAAACCACATTCTTTTCCCTTGAATAAAATAAAATCTATTCAGCAATGTATTTAGAAAAAGTCTTCATTTAACTGTCCCTTCATGTTGAAATATAATCTTTGTAGTGAGAAAAATCCTTTAATTATTGGTGCTTATGCTCCTGTTTACATTTCCTGTCATTAAGTGGTGGGGCTCAACTCATTTTGCTATGGGGCCCTGATGTTTCTAGTTATACCCCTGCCACAATCAACTATGGAAGAGGGGAATTTTTCCTTCCAGCCCTGAAAGCAATTTAAACTACAGGATACACCTACAATAAGCTCATGAGCGTCAGAAGTGGACCATGGAGCAATGGAAGCCAGGTCTGAGAAATCACATTTTCTTACATCATGTTAATGGTCCTGATGGTATGCAATACATAATTTGGGGAAAAGATGGTACCTAGATGCACGATGGGAAGAAGGCAAGCTGGCAGACACTGTGGGTAATCTTCTGTTGGGAATCTGTGTGTCCTGGCATTCATTTGGATGTAGTTTTTACAAATACAACCTAATACGTATTATTGAAGACCAAGTACTTACCTTCGTGGCAACATTATATCATAGAGAAAGCGTTCAAGTTAAATGTATGTCAGCTCTACGTACAGATGCCTGTTCATCTATACCGTTTGGATTTGTGGGTATGTTTTACTCCATGGTCTATTTATGTATGTGTATGTTTCTACAGCACTTGCATTATTGTACCGTTGGTATTGTACCTTGACCTTTGTGTTTTTATGTGTACATACTTATCTATATAATTGTAATGGTGTCTGTGTCTTTTTAGGTGTTTCTACTACCTTTGATGTGTATTTTATTATTGGCTTTGAACTTTTGTCTTTCAGGGTCCATATCTCACTGTCCACTTCAGCTTTGAACATGAGACTACCATCATTTTATAGACAATCATCTTGGCTATCTCAGACATCAATTTGACTTTAGGACTATTTAGGACATGCTTAGTTATGTAGATTCTTGTTATGTAGCTGCATTGTTACTGTTTTGCTCCTGGTGGTGGAACAATCTTTTTTCTTTTTGTTTACTACAAATTACAACCTGTTATCACATGTCCTAATAGCTCAGTGTGTTTTTAGGTTAATTCCCAAATGAAAGGTCATTGGTTTGAATAGAGGAGCAGCCATGAAGAGGATTTCCCAAGAAAAGAGATACCACATTATCTCGCTCATTGATAGCGGAAAAATTGCCGAACTGCATTATATGAGTGCCATGACAGCTGAAAAAATATGAAATTAAGTCCTTCCATTCACTCCATTGCCAAGAGGTGGACGTTCAAGCAAAATATCACAGTCGGCTTATTACAAGGTCTATCAGCTCTAGTGCGAAAAACATGGCAGTGGAGGTGGCTAGAATGCTTAGTACTAATGACATCACAGATATCCATGCAGCCATCATGTGATACACATTACACGAGTTAGGAATGATGGCCCAAAAAAGGTGAAGAAGCTTTGACTTCAATATCATCATAAGAAGTGTCGGCTCCTGCTAACAAAAAGTTTGAAAAGTGGACAGTAGAATTTTGGAAACTGATAATTTGAAGTGACAACATGAAAGTTCATAAACTGGGCTCTGGTGGGTGCAAATGGGCTTTGAAGAATTAAAAGAATAAAGGGCTACTGGATTTGAGAAATTGAAGGAACTGGCAAGTTCGGTGGAAGAAGATTGATGATAGGAGGTCATTTCACATACAAAGGTGTTGGATAATTGACCAGGATTGATGGTGGTCTCAATGTCAAGCCATATGTAAGTATCCTACAAGATGACATACTTCATACACTCGGGTATTATAGGTATTAAAAAGATGACACAGTGCTCCAGCAGGACTACAACCTAAAACATGTCAAGAATAGTGAAGAAATGATTCAATAACAATGAAGTAGAGTTGCTAGATTGGCTCCCACAGTCCCCAGACCTCAACCCAATCCAAAACAGGTGGATAGAGTTTAAGAAAAAGCTGTATTTGTACCCAAGTAGGTTGACCAGTATGCACCAACATGGAGAAAGTGTAGAAGAGACCTGGGATCAGATTTCAGTCAAGACATGCTTGAATCTGGTCAAGAGCATGCACAGAAGGATTCAGGCAGTGTTGAAAGACAAAGGTGGATTTACAAAATACTAACAAAATAATAAAACTTGAACTTGAGATTTTTAAGAGCGAAATAGTAACAATGCAGTTACATGACATGAATCTGCATAACTAAACATATTCTAAAGAGTCGCAAGCAAAATTTATGTATTAGATAGCCAAGATGATTGTCTACAAAAGGATGATAGTCGCACATTCAAAGCTTTAGTGGATGGTGAGATATGGCGCCTGAAAGTCAAAAGTTTAAAATAGTGTTACCATTTTGCATGGCACTGTGTTTCTTGGTGGTTGTCTACTTCAGCTTAAATGTAGTTCAGCCTATATATGGTTTAAGTGTTTTAAGCGTTTTTAATTATTCCCAAATGGCATGGCCTTTTTCAGAAGAATAATGTACCCTGCCAAACTGCAAACATGTTCAGGAATACATAGTTACATAGTTTGTAAGGCTGAAAAAAGACAGACATCCATCCAGTTCAGCTTATTTTGCTAAAGTGTTGATCCAGAAGAAGACAAAAACTGCCATGAGGTAGAAGCCAATTGTCCTCATTATAGGGAAAAAAAATCCTTTTTTTCTGACAATCAGAATAAATCCCTGGGTCAACGTCCCTTCTCCAGAATCCTAGTCACTATAACTTGTTATTATTATTATAACTTGTTGTTATTATTACGCTCTAGAAATGCATCCAGATCCTTTTTGAACTCTGAGATAGTCCAGTATAGCGTCTCTTAGAAAACCTTCAAACATTTTCCCCACAACAGAGGTCAAACTTTACCGATCTATAGTTTGGGCCATACGATGGCCATACGATGCCGGTCTGAGGAAGGAGGGGTTTGCCTCCGAAACGTCACTCATGGGCAGGCGGTTGTCTTCATGGCTGCTTCACAAACAAGTTCTGTGTTAAAACAAGCTATGGATACTATGTGAAAAGCTTAAAGCCCTACAGTTCAGACTGAACATCACAGGTTTTTACTCTTTGTTACATTTGTAAGAAGTGTTATTCTTATGTCCTGAATTCCTTGGACTATGTTAAGAATGTAAAAGTTTTTATATAAAGAAGTTAATTATACAGGACTATGTCACTGTTACTATTGTGGATGCTTTAGCTGGGCACTGGAGTGAGCTCTTGTCAGTCCTTTTCCTGTGATGGAAACCAAGTTTAATATGGTCCACTAATTTAGAAGTCAATTATGGAGCTATGCAGTTATGTAGCTAAATTCATTTAAGTGTAACCTTTATTACAAAATGTGTACAATTTTCCTGCAATGCCCCCCACAGTAGAAATGAAGAATTACACAGTACACGGTACAGTTAACAGATTGTACTTGCAATTCACAAATAAGTATACTCCTGCACTGTAAGAGACATTTTTTGAAACTCTGTCTACCCTGGTGAAATAAAATGAAGCTCCTAGGTAGGGCATACCCCACTTTTACAGCAAAATTCTCAAATATTAGGATGTGTGTTCTAAAGCATCTCTTTCACACTAGGGCTATATTGCTCCTACATAAAATAGTTCAGAAGTTTGACTGGTAAAGATTTTATGATATCATGATAAATTGTGCCATAAAATCAGCTGTGCTACTTCTATAAGGAAAAAAAAGTGTGTCAGCCCGTAGTGCTGTATCTGGTTGCTTCACTTGTTTCATGATATTACTATGTAAATGAGTTAGGTTGGATTAGGAAAAGCAAAGGATTTCTCTGAATTTCTGCAGATATTTCAGCATCTTGCATGTACCTTTCTCTACATAGCTTTAATAAACTGTTGGTCTTACTGTAACACATACAAAGTCTATTTATATGTAACTCTAGCTATATAATAGTTACCTGAAATAACCCAAAAAGAAAATCCGATATTTCATCTGTGGATCATAAAATATTTGACTTATTTTAGAACTAGGGAAGATTCCTTTGTTCTTTCCACATGTCACCTTGTGTTACTTTCACACTTCGACCAGTAAATCAGATAGTGCAGCACTTTGAGGACACTCTAATAACCAGATACAGTATATAAATTTACAATGTTAAAACTTTAAATAGACATGGTGTTCAGTACACAGGTGGCACATAACTTGCAATCTTCTCCATGCACATTTTCACATGTTTTCATCCTGGATCTGTTTCTTCTTTTCTTAAGCTTACTTATGCTTGCATAGAAGGGCCTTAACATGACCTATCATTAACACCTACTTCTGTGGGAAAAACAAAAAAATTGACAGCAGATGAAATTATAGAACTTTTCTTAAATAAATGTTATTAGCAAACTGAGAATTTACCTCAGTATTACAGGGACGAAGTTTAACTTTCATTTCATCAGAGACTTGTCAAAATCTGGTGAGATTTCTTCTTTAGGAGATACCATCTGTGTGGGGGAGAGCTAATTCTTTACACTAACTGAATAATAAATGGAGCTTTAGGCTGAGATGTGAGATTTGGGTAATTAGTTAGTCCATAGAATGCAATGAGAGAACTGATTCACCTACTTTTTTCATAAATGTTATTCAATATGCCGTTAAAGAATGAGATGGGAACACCTCTTTATTAAGCATTTAAAAATCATATGGGACCTCATAAGACTCCAAATATTTGTAATTGTCAGAAAAACAACTCGCTCATACATATATTATTTTGTGGCTGCTTGCTTGCCTCTGCTTTGTGTGCAAATTCCTGTCTTGACTGAAAGGTGAGGTCTTGTAATGGGATTTGTGATTGATTTATCAATTGACTTGTTAATTAATGAAATAATAATAATGCAGGCAATTATGTACAAGGCATGGCGATTAGTGACAAAAGTGACAGTTGGGGCAAAACAATGTATATTAATTGATTTAATAATATGGGAAATTAACAATTATTTTTTGCACAAGTTCTTCAATCTTCAGTCTTCTCCCTCCCCCTAAATAAAAACCCAAGTAGAAATTGCATAATTTTGAGACATATCAGTTATGAGGGGTAAAGAAGGTATTATGTTAAGATCCCTCATTTCATTGTCCTGTTTACCACCATGATTCCTCACAGATAATCACTGATAGTTAGGGGTTTAGGCAAGGGGACACTGTAATTATCTTATTAGCTGACAATGAGCTAATTCTCAATGTACACTTTTATGAAGCAGGAACTGTCCAAGGTAGATTAACCCTTTAAACAAATCATCCAATAGGCACTATAGGAGACATGTATGAAATAAGGTGTGTTGAAGTGAATTGTCAAGTCTCACTTTCAGTGTATAATGCGCCTGAATGTATGAAAATGTTTTTTGTGCGATTATAAATGGAGATTAAAGTTTGACGTGCCTCGCCTCTGCGTAAGGTGCATAACCAAACTTAGGTGCATTAGTAATGTGCCTAACATGTATTAAGGTTATAGACAGGCTAGAAGTAAAAGAAAAGTCATTAGATTTACATGTCAGCGAATAGAAACTATGGTACTGATCTTGCTTGGAGGACCACAGATCCCAGCAAGACCTGTGGTGTGCTGGCTCTTGCCTTATGTAAAATAAAGGGTGAGAGCAGCAAAAATACATTTCAAATTTCATGTAGTAAAAATTAAAAATTGTAAAATCTGAACAACAACATCAGTGGGTTTTTAATATAAAACTAGTTTTAGATTCTATTAAATTGAAATGCATTTTGTATATTTTTGGGATATTATATATTTTTATATTAATTTTATATGATAACATTTTTATTAAATTTAAATAATTTAATGTTATATAGTTTGATAATTATCATAAATTAAATAAGGGAAATGTTTTGCCCTAATGGCAAATCTAGATCCACTTCGACTCCTTAGACTCAGGCAGGCCACATTGAAATAGGTCTGCCTATTCAAGCAGTAGTGCAACTAGTTTTGCCAAACCACATTCATATATGTGTCTAATATTACAAGTGTGGTGCGAGACGCCTCCATAACGCCCCCAGAACACCTCCAGAATGCCCCCTCATGTTAGGCACATTAGAAAGTGTCGAGTCTTACGAACAATGCGCCTAACACATTCATTAGGTTCATTAGACATCGTAGCTGGCTCATTTAGGCTCATTTGACACCAGAAATGGGTGAAAAACCTAATCATACATGTCTCCCTATATGATGTAAAATAGCATGTGGGTTGCAATTGGCTTGTAAAAACACCATCTACTGAAATAAGACATATGTGTCAACAAAAGCAGCACTCCGAATAATACCAATAATAATAGTGTGTGTACTTGATATCCACGTTACTAATCTGAATCCAAGAGATATTAAAAGTTCAAATTGCACAAAGTAACAGCATCAATCATGGTAAATCTTAAAGGTGTAGTCTTACTGCACTGATTAGCTTTAAATATGTAGGCAAATATAAATAAAGACTATTAACAAATACATGGCTGTTCTTGTTTTGCTTCCTTTCAGAGCTAGAGCATTTCTTACCCACACTTGTCCACACAAGCTTCCTTAGTTACCAACCACCTCTCCATGTTCAAACAGCAATGGTCAGAATGGTTGAGCTGATGACATCACTCCCTGCTGTGTCTTATAAGCAGCGTCTTATAAGCAGCCTAGGAACTTTTGTTTTTTGTTTCTTACTGACCCCTTAGAACTCTGTAGCCCTTCTGCTTTGCTGTTTAGAATCCCTCCATCATCAATGTCCCTCTATCAGTGTCAGCTAGGAATAGCAGAGTTTATATGCCAATCACTGCTGTAGCCTAACTTCTAGCCAGGAAGTGTGAGTCTGAAACTAGCTGTGAAACAGCATGATGAGAAAACCCTTTTAAAGGATCCGCACGGCAAGGTTTTTGATCAGATTTTCAAATCCGAAAACCGTCTGAAAACTGTCAACTTTCCTCATAGACTTTAATAGAAAATCCGTTCAACAGTCCACAATGAACGGATTTTCTGCCGGATGTTTTTTTACATGTAGAACATGTTCAATCTTCCGCCTTGTTTTTGGGCGGAAAATGTGCATTTCAATGGTTGAGGGGGACGGGCCAATCCGAGTCCGCCAAAACCATGTAAAGGACAACAAAATTCCAACTGGATTCTTAAGATAGAATCCAACCAGTATCTTCTCACTGCAATGTGAGAACCAAATACTTCTTTTTACTGTTCTAACATTATACAATGTTTCAACTCAAGACAACAGCCTTTTTCATGCATAACAAACATATACCTTTGCAAAATATATACAGCAATTAATAAACATCCATTCATATTATGGCTCCACCCACTCCCTAAAATGATATAATAAAGGAAAAAAGCAAAAGCATATTATACATTAATTTTCCTTTAAAATCAATAAAGGGAAGAGAACAGGTAATTTTTAAACTTGTTTCCAAACCCTTTTCGTCCAGAAATATGGAACTCAAAAGGCACGAACCAATTTGCACTTAAAGGGAACCTGTCACATAGATTATGCCCCCCTTGCTGAGGGCAGCACAAGCTAGTGTCAGTCCTGCTATTCCCAGTACTGTGTCCCTTATTCTGTAAGATGCTGTAGTTTTTGAGCATTTACCCCTCAAATCTTATTCGTGAGCAGGTGTTAGCCCCGCCCACCAAAGGCTAGCACCACCCATCTTGCAGTTATTCACATGTTTTTACCTATTCAAAGTAATAGGTATATCGATTGAGGTGGGCGTGGCTAGCCTCAGATGGGCGGGGTTTGGAAAAACTGACTCTTTGACTGACTCTTTTCTGGCTGAAAACTGTAGATTTGAGCATTAAATACTCGAAAACTACAGCACCTTACAGAATAAGGGACACAGCGCTGGAAACAGCATGCCTGACACTAGCTTGTGCTTTCCTCAGCAAGTGGGCAAAGGGGGAATAGTTCCCATCTGATATCAAATGGTGATCAGACAATCAATGTTCTAACAGAAATTCCACACATTAATTTGTGTTACTATTATTTATAGCAAGTAAATGTTTAAGCCCTTTGCTCTAAGCGCTTAACTGTTCCTGCTGTGACCAGACACTAAGGTGGATAATCAACAAATTCACAGTTTTTATAGTAAAAAGGGTTTATTGGTTTTGGAGATTTAACCTTTTTTCCCAAAATCAGAGGAAGTTCCCTCTTCACTTTTAAGGAGTTTTATATATGGTCAAATCAAAAATTGCTCTACATAATGGGATCTAAGTTGTTGTTTAATAAATCTAGCCACTTTTTAAAGAAAACCAAACACATCATAGTTTCAACATTTTGGAAAACCCCTTTTGGTTTCCCAACACACGGGACTGCATTCATGAACTCTGGTTATTAGAATGGTGACCTTAATCTGTATATTTAGTGCCTTAGTAGTGCATCTAGTAAGGTGTATCAAGATCAAACAACTGCAATGATAATGATAATAATAACAATTATTTTTTTCATAATCATGATGCAAGTTCAGTTATAGTTGACTATTAAAATAAAAAGTATAAAAGATTACAAATTAAATTCAGATCCTTAGTACTGGAATAGGCATATTTTCCGCCAAAAAAGGGTTACAAATATATTCATACTTACTCGTGTACTGTTTTTTTTTTTTTTTTCATTATTTATATGTTTTATATGTTTTTGACGCATTCACCCTTTTTTGTGGTGTATAATATGCAATGCATAATTTTATTTAACTAACTGCCAAGATGGCGAGAGAGGTACAGTATATTATGGCTAAGAGCCACAATCTTAATTAAAATGCAAATGGCACTGATGAATGCCAGGGAACATTTGGTTCATTGTAAGAAATCTGAAACTCGGAATTTTGGTTCTTTTGTGTGAGAAGCACCATCACTAAATCTAATAGGGGTGCTTTGTGTGTAATTAGTGATCGATCAGGCATTTTTCCAGGTTCATTAGCTTTATAAAAATTAGAGTAACCTTTGCAGGATTTTTAACAGCTTCTTAGTGGTTTATATTTGTAAAAGAAACAGATATTTATTGTCACAGCACAATGGTCAAACACAGATTGCTATACAAAATAATTTTTTATGAGATCAACTTCAGCAAAAACTCTTTAGATATTAATGTTTAGCTTTTTCTTAGATGTACATAAATTAGTTATAGTATGGGTTGGATTTACATACAGCATTGGCATTCATTTTGTGGAGGACTTCCCAATAAATTGTATGGTACATTAAACAGTGCCTCTAAAAATAGAAGTTGTGCCATTGCGGACTTTTACTCTGTTCATTGTCAACTGACACTAATATGGCCGACGGAGAGGCCTATACTTCTGCCACTGCTATTATGGTATGGTTCAAGTTCGATCGTGCTTGAGCAGGGAGGATAAGTGTCTGTGCCGAAGTGGAGGAACAATATATGCCACGTATGACTGTGAGGCGCAGGCACAGGACAGTAGGCCAAAGATTAGGAGCCGGGGCAGTAGAGGTTGCAGGATCTCACGGGAGGGACACATGTTCTCACCACGACCAGCGGGTAGCAGCGGCTGATGTTAGGGCCTTTGCCCAACCGTCTCTGACACCTAGGTCTTTTGTTCTGCAGCCGAGAAGTCGAAGTAAGCAATCGAGTCCTTCTTGTTCACGGAGCCATCTGCTGGAAGTCGCTGCTAGGCCTGTCCACGCCCAGCTCTGCACCGTTTTGACTGCCAATTACTTTTTTCATGAGGCAGTGTAAGGCTGGAAAGATGCAAGGGTTGTCTCCCGCTCTCTTACTGCCTTTGGGGAGTCTGTTGCTGACTGCAGAGAGGGCTTATTTTAGCCGGTTGAGCCTTCACTATGCCATTACATGTCCAGGGCAATGTAGGACCAGGCCACAACCCCTGAAACGCCATAGTGTTTCAGGGTAAATCAGGAAACCTGCTGGTTGTAAATGCTGATTGGGAAACTAGTTGGTAGGTTTCTTTTAAATAAAAGCTACAATAATTAATATATTTGTGAATATATATTAAGAGTAAATTTACATACGTCAAATTTGGAAATATCTTTCATATATGTGAATCTTGTTGTTTATACAGCATGTCCATCTATTTCTGCAAGCTTCATTCAGAGGAATAGGACATTTACAGAAATGTCATGCTACATTACTTTTGTTAGTTCATGGAACCATTTTTTTAATTGTTTTATTGTAGTTTTTCTGAATTAAAAGGAGTTTTCCATCACTAAATAAATTGATGTAAAATGGGACCAGACTGGGTAAAAAAAATAAAAATAAAAGTTATACTACCTTATCCTGATGGCAGGGCCACACTACTAAAGCATTATGTTTGCAGGAAAGTTTAATAATTGTATGTGTCATTGTATTTTTAAATGCTGCATACTTTTGTATACAGTATCTCAAAAAAGTGAGTATACGCCTTACATTTTTGTAAATATTTGAATATATATTTTCATGGGACAACACTGAAGATGTGACGCTTTGATACAATGTAAAGTATGCAGTTTAAGGCTTATATAAAAGTGTAAATTTGATGTGCCCTCAAAATATCTCAACACACACTCATCAATGTCTAAACTTCTGGCAACAAAGGTGACTACGTCCCTAAGTGAATATGGAAAAATTGTGCTTAAAGTGTCAATATTTTGTGTGGTCACCATTATTTTCCAGCACTGCCTTAACTGTCTTGGGTATGGAGTTCACGAGAGCTTTCTAGGTCGCCACTGAAATCTTCTTTCACTCCTCCATGATGACATCACAGAACTGGTGGATGTTAGAGACCTTGCACTCCTCTTGCTTTCAATTGAAGATGCCTCACAGATGCTGAGTAGAGCTTAGGTCTGGAGACATGCTTGACCAGTCCAGCACCTTTAGGGTTCATCCCCACGGCAAAGGACAAATACCGGTTGGTTTATCCGACCGGTATTCGTCCTGTTTTAGTGCCGTCCCCACGGCCGCCAGGGGACGGCTTTTCTTCGCGATTAGTGGAGAAAAGTCCTCCCCCTTCCAATTGACATGTTCATATTCCGTCATATTCCGTTTCCATCATTTTCCATTTCGGACGGAAGAATGAACATGTTCAATGTTTTTCGGGTGGCCGGCAGTGGGGAAAAACCACCGGGCGGAAAATCTGTGTAGTGGGGACTGCTGCACATGTTTTCCAGAGCAGCCCTGTGTGTTAGTTTGCGGCCGGTTTTTCAGATAGTCTGCAAAACCGCAAACCGTCTGAAAAAACGTCCGCAAACCAGTGCCGTGGGGACATGCCCTCGCCGTCATTTTTTATCATGCTGAAATACTGCCCTGCGGCCCAGTTTCTGAAGATGGGGATCATGCTCTGCTTCAGTATGTTACAGTACATGTTCAGGAAGGGAAGATCTCTCCTTAAGGAGAGCACCGAACGAACGAACGGCTTGTAGAGTTTGTTTTGCCGTTCGTTCGTTCGGTGCTCTCCTTAAGGAGAGATCTTCCCTTCCTGAGCTACTCGATGCCTCCCACACAGCCAGCCAGTATCGCTCTGCTCTGCACTGAAGAGGGACAAAAATCCCGAAACAGCGTTGTTTACAGATGAGAGATACTGGCTTGGCTAGTAAATCCTTTTTGCTTTCTCAAGACTCGGTGGGTCAAAAGCAAATTGAGGATTTGTTACATCCAACAGAGGGCGCTGTGGGCTTCTCAGCCCCTTTCCCATAATGCCTTGTGACAGTACATGTTGGAATTCACGGTTCCCTTATTGAACTGTAGCTCCCCACACCTGGCAGCACTCGTGAACCCCCAAATCATGACACTCCCACCACCATGCTTTGTAGGCAAGACACACTTGTCTTTGTAATCTTCACCTGGTTGCCACCAAACAGCTTGACACCATTTGATCCAAATAGGTTTCTCTTTGTCTCATCAGACCACAGGACATGGTTTCTGTGATCCATGTCCTTTTTTGCATGTTTTCTTGTGCATTATCTTTAGAATAGGCATCCTTCTGGGAGAACAACCATGCAAATCAATTTGATGCCATGTGCGGCGTATAGTCTGAGCAGCAACAGACTGACCCCTACACCTGTAACCCAATGCTGGTAGCACTGATACATTTATTTTGAAAAGACAATCTCTGGATATGGCGCTGAGCAAGCATGTGTGCTCAACTTCTTTGGTCAACCATGGTGAGGCCTATTCTGAGAGAAACCTATTTTGTTAAACCACTGTACAGTATGGTCTTGGCCACTGTGCTGCAGCTCAGTTTCAGGGTGTCTTCTTATGTACAGCAAAAATCTTTTTTTTCAGATCCTCTAACAGTTCTTTGCCATAAGGTGTCATGTTAAACTTCCAGTGACCAGTACGAGAAAGTGTGAAAGCGATAACACCAAATTTAACACACCTGCTCCCCATTCACACCAGAGACCTAATAACTCTAATGAGTCAAAGTTTTCAATCTTCAGTTTTGTCCCATGTAAAGATATTTACAATATTTACAAAAATGTGAAGGGTGTACTCACTTTTGTGAGATACTGTATGTAGACAAATGTTCATATGTTTTGTATTTCTTTATATACCTGGATAATAATTTGTATATGTAAAAAATGTGTTGCACTATGTTTGGAATAGCCGGGGGTTATGAGAAAGTGGAAGAAAGCCTAGGTTACATAGATTGCATAGTTACAATGAGGCAGCTAGTTATGTTCCAGTGTTTTCCAGTTTTAGTTGTTCCTTTTTTAGCATATTGAGGTGATTCTGGACCTATGCCAGTTGTGGTCCAGTAGCAGACTGCCTCTTGTTATTTGAGTCCAAATGGATGGTCAAAGAAAGACTAAGGGGATCAGTACCTTAGCAGAGCAACCTTAGTTGAGAGACAGACGAAGATTAAGGAAGAGAATAAGATCACCACCTTGGAAGACAGTAAGTGCCACATGAATGAACCTGTTTAGGTCTAAAATTCACTTTTTTGCCCATAGGTTACTATGGGCAAAAGAGTGGGTTTTAGACCTAAACAGTTTTAATACATGTGGCCCTAAGACTCAGCTTTAGGACAGTGTCCAGACATGTGGAGAAACAGAGAGAGCAGCCATCTTTGAGTAGATACGAGATATCTTGGCTCCAATGACGAGGAGAGATGGGCTTCTTTATTAGGTCCAGAGAGGTGATAGCCAGCCAGAAAAAGATTAAGCTAGTACAGACTTGGAGCTGAGGACTCCTCCTGTATGATGTGGGCAAAAGCAGGAGTGGAGCAGATAACTCCTCCTGCACCTAAGTGAAGTGTACTGTGGCTGAGAAGAGGAAGTGGCATTAAAAATGTGTGCTTCTGTGTTTAAGTTGTGGAAAATGTAACTGTACACTTTGATGTACAAGTGAAGAGCTGCAATTAGACCCTGTTTAAACCATAGATGCCAAGTCTCCCACTTCTGGCGGGACTCTCCCGCAAATGGGGGTCATGTCCCGCCCCCCCCCCCCCCTCCCCCCGGAGAGTCAGCAAAATCTCCCACCGGGCAGCGCACACAGGAGGTCCTGCTCATAAGTTTGACTGATCTGCGGCCGGCGGAGGATCAGAGGCTCCTGACAGCACAATCATGAAGAGAACACTGAATAATACATTCCTGCCACCAGGTCAGCCCTTATCTTATAGCACAGTATCGTCTGGACACAGCTCACACTGTCTGCAGCAGTACCGGACGCTGGGAGATGCTATCCGATAGCGTGTGTCTGACAGCTGCACCTCCCAGCGTGTGGTGCTGCTGCCGACAGTGTGAGCTGCGTCCACTATATCTGGCCTGTCAGTGTAAGTCTCTGCCCGCTGCACTCCCCCTCATTCCCCTCCCTTCCCCCTCCTCTCCCCTCACCTCCTCCCCCACCGAGCAGTGATGAGAGGATGAGAGCGTCTCTCCCTGTCTGTGTTCCTGCCGTCTCCTTCTCGTCGTCGTCGGGCTCTTGCTCCTGAGCCACGGTGAGTGACATCTGAGAGCCGGCCGCAGCCCTGTCCCCAGCAGCCTTGTATTGCACGCCCCCAGCTACCTGGATATAGGGAGCTACGCTATAGAAGCACTACTGGCTATAAGGGTCAGCTACTGGCTATAAGAAGCACTACCTGGCTATAAGGGGGTCAGCTACCTGGCTATAAGAAGCACTACCTGGCTATAAGGTGGTCAGCTACCTGGCTATAAGAAGCACTACCTGGCTATAAGGGGTCAGCTACCTGGCTATAAAAAGCACTACCTGGCTATAAGGGGTCAGCTACCTGGCTATAAGGGGACAGCTATCTGGCTATAAGAAGCACTGCCTGGCTATAAGGGGACAGCTAACTGGCTATAAGAAGCACTACCATGCTATAAGGGGGACAGCTAACTGGCTATAAGAACCACTACCTGGCTATAAGGGGACAGCTCCCTGGCTATAAGAAACCTACCTGGCTATAAGAGGGCAGCTACTGGCTATAAGAAGCCTACTGCTATAAGGGGACAGCTCCTGGCTATAAGAAGCACTACCTGGCTATAAGGGGACAGCTCCTGGCTATAAGGGACAGCTACCTGGCTATAAGGGCAGCTCCCGCTATAAGAAGCACTACCTGGCTATAAGGGAACAGCTACCTGGCTATAAGGGGTCAGCTACCTGCTATGGGGACAGCTACCTGGCTATAAGAAGCACTACCTGGCTAAAAGGGGACAGCTCCCTGGCTATAAGAAGCACTACCTGGCTATAAGGGGACAGCTCCCTGTATAGAACACTACCTGGCTATAAGGGACAGCTCCCGCTATAGACATACCTGGCTATAAGGGGTCAGCTACCTGGCTAGAGGGGACAGCTATCTGGCTATAAGAAGCACTACCTGGCTATAAGGGGACAGCTCCCTGGCTATAAGAAGCACTACCTGGCTATAAGGGGTCAGCTACCTGGCTAGTGGGGACAGCTATCTGGCTATAAGAAGCACTACCTGGCTATAAGGGACAGCTCCTGGCATAAGAACACTACCTGGCTATAAGGGGACAGCTACCTGGCTATAAGGGGTCAGCTACCTGGCTAGTGGGGACAGCTACCTGGCTATAAGAAGCACTACCTGGCTAAAAGGGGACAGCACCCAGGCGATAAGAAGCACTACCTGGCTATAAGGGGACAGCTCCCTGGCTATAAGAAGCACTACCTGGCTAGTGGGGACAGCTAACTGGCTATAAGAAGCACTACCTGGCTAGTGGGGAGAGCTACTTGGCTACTAGGGGCACTGCCTGGCTATTGGGGGCAGCGACCTCGCTAGAAGGGGGCAGAAACCTGACTACAGGAGGCTACTACCTGGCTACAGGGCTCAAATAGGGCACTGAGATATCTACTTATTGGGGCACAGTTTGTCGGTATCCCTCAGCTCTCCTGGATGCTGAATAGACCATCCAACAGTCCAGGAAAGCTGGGTGACGGCAAAACCCTAATCTAGTTTTCTTCCAGAGCCGTTACACAGTTATCTGGAGTGGGGTGTGGCTTTTAGAAGGGGGTGTGGCTTTCACCATCAAGATGGGTGTGGTCATGCAAATTTTGGGGGCGTCGCACTACGTGCGCCGCCACCTTCAAATCTCCTGCTTTCTCACTTTCAAAAGTTGGCATGTATGGTTTAAACTCACATTGTAACACCTTAGATTTAGCAAAGGACTAAAGCAGTGTTCCTTTAAACAGAGGATGGAGTGCTGCCATAGGTTAAGGAAGTCATTTGCAGCATGCAGTGGCCCTTTTAATTGCTAGAACTAGTGTACATGTGCACTAGGTGGCAGGCAGGCTACATAGCAGCACAGTCTTTATAACCAGAAATGGCCAATCCAGCTATAAGCATACTAAAGCACTTAAAAGTATATAAGTAATAGCAGCAAATATATATATGTGACCTTCAAATTCCACACCACAGTCAATTTGAAGAATCAAAATCAGTGCTTAAAAAAACCCATAGTATTCCTTTTATTGATTCCAACAATGAGACATAAAATGTGTTACTATTCAGCAACCTGCCTTATCTACACAAAGCATTTGAATATACTTAAGAGCTTTTCTATTTCAGCTCCAACATGTAACGTCCGGGCATACCGGCAACCGGGCAGAACTGACGTGTCCACAGCGACGTTTCAGGGAGCTCCTCCCCTTCCTCAGGTATGTGCAACAATGGTAACAACAACCTTAAATACTTAAAAAATATCAACATTAACCCTATCATGGCAGGATGCTACAATCTTATCTTATCTTAGAAACTTTACAAAAACACCTTAAAATTATGCTGTTCATTCAACCCTTTGGGTACTAGAGCCTCCAAAGTAGAAATCCATTAAATGCTCTTCTAATAAGCTAGTCACTTGAAGTACGCTACACATAACTTTTCTAATGCGCACCAGCGCAATTCTGACACACCGTGTCCTGCACTGGCAAAGTGTCATGCGACAGTGGTCTCACCAAATCTTTTTTGAATATTGCCTCCATTCATACACATGTTCTCTAGCTTACCACTACTCTCACTGAGTTATTTTTTAAACATGCAAATTGCTGATCTATTATCGTAAATTTGAACTTTCACAGCTGTAATAGTCTGTCCTACTTAAATGCGCCCACAAGGGCACTTCAACATATAGATGACCCCACAACTATCACAGGTAAAAACCTTTAATTTTAATTGAATGTCCTTTTGTGGGGTGTTTAATCTCGTCACTAGTGATTAGAGATGGGCGAATTGATTCTAACGAAGTGGAATTCGTTTAGAATTTCAGGAAAACTTCGGTTCTGAACAAAGTCGAAGTTTGGGGTACTTCGCGTGAACGAAGTGTGCTTTTGATTGATAAAATGGCTGCGAGCACATGGCGTTACATGGGGCAAAGAACTCTGGGATGAAGAGGGGCATAGCCTACATGACATGTGCAGAGATGAAGCCAATCAGAGACCGGCGGGATTCTGTGATGTCACCACACTATAAAAGTCCGGGCGCGACGCTGGGAGCACATACCGCTCTCACTGTACTGATTAGGGAAGGTGCTGCCACGGCTGCTTATGATATATCTTACTAAAGAACTCATTTTTATACAGCGATTTTTGGGGGGTGTCTCAGCTTGTCTCAGAGACTGCTTCTCTTACGTTCTAATTTTGATTTTGTGGGGTATATGGAATTGAAGTCCAGTGTGCGTCCAATTCAGCTGCATATACATTTTAATTCTATCTGCTCAGTTCTTGAGCACATTGAATATCCAAAGGTTATCTAAGCCTGTTGTTGTATTCAGTTAAAGAAACAGCGTTTTTACAATCCAAATACCACTTAATTTGTGGCTGCTCATTTCTTTTGCGCAATTTAGATCCAGGCGTTTAATAAGGGTTTTTCTGCAGTTGTTCTCACTAAAAGAAACGCTGTTTTTCAACTCCAAAGAAGAAATTTTGGCTGTAGCATAATTTATATCCGAAGGTTAATTACGAGTTTTTCTGCTGTTGTGCTCCGTAAAATACACACCGTTTTAACACACTACAAAGCTGGTAATTTTTGGCAGCACATTTCTTTTGCGCAATTTACATCCAAGGGTTAACTAAGTATTTTTCTGCAGATGTACTCAGTAAAAGAAATTTTGTCTGTAGCATAATTCATATCCGAAAGTTAATTAAGCCTGTTTGTGCTTTTATATTCAGTAAAATACACAGTGTTTTTAAAAGGCACATACAAGTAAATTTTTCCTAGCCATTTGTTGAGTGCAATTTATATCCAAGGGTTACCCAAGCTTGTTAGTGGGTTCATATGGAGTCAAATACAGGGTGTGTATTTATCATATACAGATATCTTCATTAAACAGAGTCTGTACATTTTTGAACAAACAGATATGTCAGACAGAGAGGTGGCAGGCTCTTCACATGCGAGTGGCAGTGGCACAAACATTCCTGGAGCAGGCACAGGTCACAGCACAGCAAGAGGACATCGCAGCAGGGGTCACTCTGTGAGGCCAGAACTGCCGGTGTCATCTAGCGGCCGTCTGTTGTTCAGCAACCCAATGGTTCTTGATTGGTTGACTAGGTCATCCACTTCCTCCCAGATGACATCTGACAACCCCAGCTAAGAGTCGGTGGGAACGTCAGACACAACCCTTAGTTGGCATGGCCCGGGAGCAGGTCATTGGCCCTCACCTGTCCTCAACCCGCCACTGACCCATCCGGTTCCCTCAGCCAGAGATCTCCTATGTGGTCTGGGCTCAGCGCCACTATACAGCGAGGACGAACAATTTGAGGACAGTCAGCAGCTACTTGGCAACGAAGAGGTGGGGCAGACACCCCCTGCTTCTTGCAGTATTGATGTGGCGAGTGGCATGGGAGGTTTTTTGGCGAGCGGTAAGCCTCTGCATACCAAGACCGTTGAGGAGGACAGCAGTGACAATCAAACACTCATGAAGTATAAACGTGGTGGTTTGAATCCAGTTTCTGCATTACACCAGTTTGTTCAAATGCAGCGTATGGAACTTGAACTGAAGGAGACCATAACTACAAGGAATGTTTTATGTGCTTATTTTGCATTCTTGGCCAGTGTTGGTTGAATTCAGTACAAAACTGGAATGGGACAGAACAAAAAAGAAGCAAAATCAAATGCTGGAAAACTGGCTTTATATGAAAAAGGGGAGGCCCTCCCTTGTTAACGGTGGAAAAAGGGGAGGCCCTCTCCTTTTAACGGTGGAAAAAGGGGAGGGCCTCCCCTGTTAATGGTGGAAAAAGGGGAGGCCTTCCCCTGTTACCTGTTCATAAATTTCCCCCTGTTCAATAATTTCCCCCCTGTTAATATATTTATTCCTGTTCAGCAATTTCCCCCTGTTCTATTTCTGATTTTGTGTGGTCTTGGATCTTATGTCCATTTGACGTCCAGTGCAGCTGCATATACACTTTAATGCTATCGGATCACAGCACATTTAATTTATAAGGGTTATCTAAGCATGTTAATGTTGTAGTCATTTAAAGAAACAGCATATTTACAATACAAATACCACTTCATTTTTGGTTGCTCAATTCTTTTGCGCAATTTACATCCAGGGGTTAAAGCGTTGTTCTGCTGTTGTGGAGACTAAAAGAAACTGTCTCTTTCACCGCCAAAAAATACATTTTTCCTGTAGCATAATTCATAACCGAAGGTTAATTACAAGTTTTTCTCTTGTTGTGTAGCATAAAATACACGCCATTGTAACACGCTACAAAGCTGGTAGTTTTTGGTTGCTCATTTCTTTTGCGCAATTTACATCCAAGGGTCAACTAAGTATTTTTCTGCAGTTATACTCAGTAAAAGAAACTTTGTTTTTCACCGCCACAGAAGAAATTCCGTAGCATAATTCATATCCGAAGGTTAATTAAGCCTGTTTGTGCTTTTATATTCAGTAAAATACACAACGGCACATACAAGTCAATTTTTCCTGCCCATTTGTGGAGCGCAATTTATATCCAAGGGTTACCCAAGCTTCTTAGTGGGTTCATTTGGAGTCAAATACAGGGTGTGTATTTATCATATACAGATATCTTCATCAAACAGTTTCTGTACATTTTAGAACAAACAGTATGTCAGACAGAGAGGTGGCAGGCTCTTCACATGCGAGTGGCAGTGGCACAAACATTCCTGGAGCAGGCCCAGGTCACAGCACAGCAAGGAGATGTCGCAGCAGGGGTCACTCGGTGAGGCCACAACTGCCGCTGTCATCTAGCGGCCGTGTGTTGACCAGCAACCCAAGGGTTCTTGATTGGTTGACTAGGTCATCCTCTTCCTCCCAGATGACATCTGACAACCCCAGCCAAGAGTCGGTGGGATCGTCAGACACAACCCTTAGTTGGCATGGCCCGGGAGCGGGTCAGCGGCCCTCACCTGTCCTCAACCCGCCTCTGTCCCATCCGGTTCCCTCAGCCAGAGATCTACTATGTGGTCTGGGCTCAGCGCCACTATATAGCGAGGATGAACAATTTGAGGAGGGCAGTCAGCAGCTACTTGGCAGCGAAGAAATGGGGCCAATATCCCCTGCTTCTTGCAGTAGGCGGCAAAGTATAGATGTTGAGAGTGGCATGGGAGGTCATGTTGTGAGGGGTCAGCCTCTGCATACCAAGACCAGTGATGAGGACAGCAGTGACGATGAAACACAAATAGATGATGATGTAGCCGACCGCACTTGGGAGCCGGGTGAAGCAAGGGCTTCATCATCGTCAGGAGAAGAGGGCGTCAGCTTGCGCGTCAGGCAGCGGCGCAGCCAGCAAGTGGGTTGTGTGGCCGTGAGTCAGCAGGGTAGCAGCAGTGTGAGGTCGGGAGCCAAGCGGCCATGGGGTAGAAAACCCGCTTCGCAGGTCCAAGAAAGTAGCGGCACAGGGGCTCAGCGAGGCAGCGGCGGTAGTAGTCACTCAGTGCAGAGCGTTGGCGGTAAAATCAGCTACTCGGCGGTGTGGCAGTTCTTTGCTAAGACACCGGAGGAGCCGAATATGGGTATATGTAGAATCTGGGGGCAGAAAGTGTAGTGTGGCCAGGGGAGCTAATGTTGGCACCATGGCCCTGCATCAACACATGCAGCATCACCATCCGGTGGCCTGGGAGAAACGTGGCTCAGATGTGGTGGTCCATCCTGCCGCCGCAGCAGCGGCCAGTGGCACGCATGCCATTGCAGCCAGTCAAGGCTCCACCACCTCTGCAGAAGGGAGCTGTTTCTCTTTGACAGCATCTCCCGGTCCAGATGCTCCTGCTCCTCGCTACTCATAGCGCCAGCAGTCGTTCAGAGAGGCGATTGCAAAGAGAAACAGTATGCGTCCAACCATCCTAAGGTGCAGCAGCTGACCGTGCTTCTGCCCAAGTTTTTGGTACTGCAGTCACCCTTTCCAAATGGTGGACTCTGCACCATTCAGAGAACTAATGGCTTGTGCCGAGCCGAGATGGAGAGCCGAAATTCCTTTTCCAAAAATGCAGTACCAGCACTTCATAAATATGTAGAACAGAAAGTGGGCCAATCCTTGAGCTTATCGGTTTGTTCCAAGGTGGACGGCAGCGCGAACGTCTGGAGCTGTAACTACGGACAGGGCCAGTACATGTCCTTTACGGCCCATTGGGTGAATGTGCTTCCTGCCCGAGCACACCAACAACTTGGACAGGAGACGCCGCTTTCTCCTCCACGTTGTCAAACTGCGGCTCCTGCGCCAATGTCCGCCTCCTCCTCCTCCACCACCACCACCATCTCAGCCTCCACAAGTACTGCTCCATCATACCACATGTGTAGGGTACAGCGGTGTCACACAGTTCTACACCTGGCTTGCCTCGGCGAACGAAGTCACACAGGGGAGGAACTGCTCCGCGTCATGCAGCAAGAAATCGATGTGTGGCTTTCTCCGCGCCAACTGCAAATCGGAACCCTGGTGACGGACAATGGGAGTAAAACGGTGTCCGTGCTGCATCGAGGAGGGATGGTCCATGCGCCCTGCATGGCGCATGTGTTCAACCTGGTTGTGAAAAGGTTCCTGAAGTCTTCCACCGATCTTCAGAAGATTCTGAAAATGGCCAGGAAACTGTGCATGCACGTCATCCATTCCTACAACGCCAGGAACACCCTCCTCGAGTTGCAGCGGCAGAACGGCCTCCCCCAACACACTCTGATATGCGATGTTTCCACCCGTTGGAATTCCAGCCTGCACATGTTGGACCGACTGTATGAACAGAGAAAGGCCATTAACGATTTTTTGATGATCCAGGCGGACAGGAGTACTCCCCTGTGTAACTTTGATGTCAGCCAGTGGCAGCTCATGTGTGACACCTGCCGTTTGTTGAGGCCATTCGAGGAGGCCACATTATTTGTCAGTTGCCACGACTACGGGATGAAGTGGAGATGGAGGCAGGGAGCCCCTCGGAGTCACTTGTGCAGATGGCCCGCAGCATGCTGATTTGCCTGGCTAGTGACAGCTGAATAGTCAGCATCTGGCAGAGGGATGACTTCTGGCTCTCCACCCTATTGTACCCTCGTTGCAGATCCAAAATGGGAGCCTTTTTCCCAGCTTTTGAGAGGGAGGACAAGCTCAAATACTATAGGGAAATCCTCAGTAGGCAGTTGGCCGCTGCCTATATGCGGCATCGTCCCTCCTCTGACAGGTCTGACCGGCAGGTTCTTCAGCGCTCACGTACTACTGCCGCGGCTGCTGGGGGAAGGTGGGGGGGTAGAAGCAGTACCAGCTCCATCAGCAGCAACCTATGTCTGGAGTCACTGATGAGCAACTTCCTTCACACGCCTAGTGAGGAGGGCAGTCGCCAGCAGCAGCAGCAGCAGGACCTGGAGCAGACCCTGAACCAACCGGTGGGGGTCTACTTGGACAGCACTCTGCCACCCCAGTTAGAAGATCCGCTGGACTACTGGGCAGCCAAACTGGATGTGTGGCCGCAACTTGCCGAGTTTCCAGTGGAGAAGCTGTCCTGCCCGGCCAGTAGTGTGGCATCAGAGCGGGTGTTCAGTGCAGCGGGGGCCATCGTTACCCCAAGGAGAACCCGCTTGTCCATGGCAAATGTGGAATGACTGACCTTTGTCAAGATGAATCAGGCGTGGATCGGCCAGGATTTCCACACACCAATGCCTTAGGCGTCAGACTACCTTAGCAATGACGCCTCACCCAAACTGTGAGAAATGAGCCTGGGTTCAAACTACCTGCCTCAGCCACTAATCTGATGCCACACATCTGCTGACAGTTTCTCCATCTGCCACCAACCATCTTTACCAGGGACTGGAATTGCCACCCACCTACACACTCTGTCATTGTGCCACTGTCTGACCTCATGCTGCTGCCGCCGTCACCTCCACTCTCTGTCATTGTGCCACTCTGTGGCCTACTCCAGTTTTTGCCACCTCCAGAATGTCATTGTGCCACTGTCTGACCCCATGCTGCTGCTGTGACCTACACACTGTGTCATTGTGCCACTGTCTGACCTCATGCTGCTACTGTGGCTGCTGCCGCGTCCTACACACTATGTCATTGTCCCACTCTGTGGCCTATTCCTGTTTTTGCCACCTCCAGAATGTCATTGTGCCACTGTCTGACCTCATGCTGCTGCTGTGGCTGCTGCCGTGACCTCCACACTGTGTTATTGTCCCACTCTGTGGCCTACTCCTGTTTTTGTCACCTCCAGAATGTCATTGTGCCACTGTCTGACCTCATCCTGCTGCTGTGGCTGCTGCCGTGACCTACACTCTGTCATTGTGCCACTTTATGACCTCCTGCTGCTGCTGCTGTTGCTAGTGCTGTGACATCCACACTGTGTCATTGTGCCACTCTCTGACCTCATGCTGTTGCTCCTGCCGCCGTCACCTACACTCTCTGTCCTTGTGCCACTCTGTGGCCTACTCCAGTTTTTGCCACCTCCAGAATGTCATTGTGCCACTGTCTGACCTCATGCTGCTGCCACCGTCACCTCCACTCTCTGTCATTGTGCCACTCTGTGGCCTACTACTGTTTTTCCACCTCCAGAATGTCATTGTGCCACTGTCTGACCTCATGCTGCTGCTGCCGTGACCTCCACACTGTGTCATTGTGCCACTCTGTGGCCTACTCCTATTTTTGCTCCCTCCAGAATGTCACTGTGCCACTGCCTGACCTCATGCTGCTGCTGCCGTAACCTCCACACTGTGTCATTGTGCCACTCTGTGGCCTACTCCAGTTTTTGCCACCTCCAGAATGTCATTGTGCCACTGTCTGACCTCATGCTGCTGCTGCCGTGACCTCCACACTGTGTCATTGTGCCACTCTGTGGCCTACTCTTGTTTTTGCCACCTTCAGAATGTCATTGTGCCACTGTCTGACCTCATGCTGCTGCCATCGTCCCCTAAACTCTCTGTCATTGTGCCACTCTGTGGCCTACTACTGTTTTGGCACCTACAGAATGTCATTGTGCCACTGTCTGACCTCATGCTGCTGCTGCTGCCGTGACCTCCACACTGTGTCATTGTGCCACTCTGTGGCCTACTCCTGTTTTGGCCACCTCCAGAATGTCATTGTGCCACTCTCTGACCTCATGCTGCTGTGGCTGGGGCCGTCACCTCCACACTCTGTCACTAATGTTGCCACCTGAGCTCTCAGCTTGTTTTTTTCCAGCTTTTGCTGGCATGACTTTATCAGGCTACATTCCCGCTTGAGTTTTTTGGTCAGTTTTGCCCTCTTAAGTGCCCTGGGAATTTTATAGTGAAGCGATTCTAAGAGCGGCGGCAGTCATGTGCGTGTCATACTAAAACACAACATTGTATGAAGACCGCACCCTCCTGATTGATTGCAGTGCTCTGGGAAGTAGCCGTCGGCTGTAACGGCTTGTGGCAGAATGCAAATGTTTGTAAAGATCTTCCGGCACTTGCACAGAGAGGAATCCAAAAGTATTGTCCTGGACCGCAGTATAACCATTAAACCTGTCTGACCCACAGATTAAAAAGTGCCGGAAAAAGGAGTCTTTGAACCACCATTTTAGTTGAACTGGACATTGACTATACCTGTCCTGGACCGCAGTATGAGCAATAAACCTGTCTGACCCACAGATTAAAAAGTGCCGGAAAAAGGAGTCTTTGAACCACCATTTTAGTTGAACTGGACATTGACTATACCTGTCCTGGGCCACAGCATGAGCCCCGAACCTGCATGACCTCCAGATTTAAAAAGTGCCAGAAAAAGGAGTCTTGAACCACCATTTAGTGAATGGACATTGACTATACGTCGGACGCAGCATGACCCTCAAACCTGCAAGAAAGTAATATTTGAAGCAGTATTTTAGTGAAATAGACATTGACTATCCATATCCTGTAACGCAGCATGACCAAAAAACCTGCACAGGTGCCGTTATGGACCATCAGCAGAAAATTTGGCAAAAAGAAATAAACTATATTAAAAAAAACTCATTTTCCAATACTGCTGCTGCTAGAGCTACTTGCCATTCTACTGGTGACATTGTTCCACCGTGACATTAGAATGTGAAGCAAAAGAAACAGAAGACCCAATTAGGTCAACGAGGCCTGTATGAAAATCCTGCATTCTACTATCAAGTGGGTTGGAGGAAATTACTGATCAAGGCGGTTGAGGCTGTAAACGTGGATCACGCAGGTTCAGCTGGCAGGGCCGGACGTACAGTGGGTGTGGTGAGAACAAGTGCTGGCGTACAACGCAGGTTCAGCTAGCAGGGCACGAGTTAAAGTGGATGCGGTGAGAGCCAGGGCTGGTGTTCGCCATCTATTAACAAGCAGGTTCCAGCAGGCCCATTACAGGGGTGCTTGAACCCGGGCCGGGCGTCCGTCACCCCTTTTACAGGCAAAAATTCCCTTATGACCACAACGAAAACATCGTCCCCGAAGCAGAATGCAAACGAAGTGGTTCTAAAACCCCACCTTCCTCAGTACACGTCAAACCTGGTAGCCTTGAAATTTTTCTGCCTCTAAAGTTTTGCCCCCCTATGAGTGCGGCCCCAATTGAGCTTCACTTGAAATGCGGGGTTTTTTTTCTTCGTTTTTCCCTAGGTCCCTTTTTTTTGGCATTCTTTTTCTCTTTTTTCAACGGTTGGGGGAAATTATCTCTGTTCTTGGGTGGGAATTGCCCATCACCAAATGTCCTCTAAATAACCTACATCGTTCAAGTCTTCCTGTACCTTCCTTGTACATTCAGAGGAAATTTGTACGCATTTTACATGAAATTTTTTTAGTGGTTTAATTTCTAGAAAACACATTGTTAAAATAGGAGGAAACCCACCACTTTTTGTTCTCTTTTTTTTTTTTTTGTAAAAAAGGGTTTTTGTCTCACTACAGGATTGCTAGCTATTTTTGAAATTTTGGGCAAAATCAATCTTTTTTCAATAGTTCCCCTATTAACTGTCCTACCTATTCCGTTTTTTACACCCCATGCCCCAAAATTTTTCAAAACACCCCCTTACCCTCTTGACAATTGTAAGAAAAAAAGTCTTTTAGAAACCACATTTTTTGAATAAACCTGTTTAGCTGTATTTCCAACAACACCCCCAAAAATTAAAAAACATAACCATTTGGGCCCCTCCTTGAAAATTTGTAAAACAAATTCTTAAAACCACTTTTTTTTAAAATGGGCCCTGTAAATAGCCATTTCCAGACTTTCCAAAAAAATATAAAAATACTTCTCACCACTTTTAAAAATTTGTGGGGGAGAAATGCCCTTAAAGCCACATTTCTGTTCTTAAGGGACCTTGATTATAGCGTATCTCACAGAAACCAGACCCCAAAACCATTGACAGTGCAAAAATTCAAAGAGAAGTGAGTATGCTGGATACGGGGGGCTAATCAAAACATCGGCTAATATGGGGACCAATCATAAAGGTTTTCGATAGTGAGCAGTCTTTGACGATACCAAAAAGTCTGGGGGAAGCAACAACCCCTTCATTCTACACCCAAAAACGGGGCGGGAGAAGCGGGGAATTAACAGCCACAACAGTCAAAGGGATACCTCACATCTTTGGGCACAAAGGGGTTTTACCCAAAAAAGTTTCCACATTACATCCCGTCCTGGGCCACACAACCCCAAACCGCAACCCCAAATTAAAAAGTGCCAAAAAAGGATTTTTTCAACACCCTTTTATTTAACTGGGCATTGATATCCTGTCCCGGGACAGCGAGCCCCCAAAACCTGCATGACCCCCCAAATTAAAAAATGCCGGGAAAAAATCTTTCAACCCCAATTTATTAAATGACATGACAAACCCCGTCCCGGCCCACGACCCAAAAACCGCGACCCCGATTAAAAACCGGAAAAAGGGGCTTTTAACCAACCCTTTTTTGTTTCTGGACAAAGACTATCCCCTTTCCGGCCCAGATGACCAAAACCTGTTGACCCCCAGATTAAAAAGGCTGGAAAAAGGAGTCTTTTAACCCCAAATTTTTGTTGAACTGGGCTTGACAAACCCGTCCGGACCGCAGCATGACCCTTAAAACCTTCTGACCCCCCCGATTAAAAAATGCCGGGAAAAAAGGGGTCTTTCAACCACCATTTTAGTTGGGAAATGGCAAGACTAACCTGTCCCGACCGCAGTATGCCTTAACCGTCGACCCCCAGATTAAAAATGCCGGGAAAAAAGGGTTTTCAACCACCATTTTAGTTGCTGGACATTTACTATACCTGTCCCGTCCCCAGCATGACCCAGGGGCCCTGTTTTCAGTGGTGCAGTGAGACCCAGGGGGGCGTCCCTACTATTAACACCAGGTTAAAATCCCTGATGACGCACAACGAAAACTGCATGCTGAAGCAGATGCGGGAAGCGGAAAGTGGGAAAATCCGCCTTCCTCAGTACACAGTCAAGACCGTGTAGCGCTTTTCCCCCCCGTATATCGGACCAAATTTACTTCACTTTGGAAAAACGGGGTTTTAACGCTCCTGTTCACCCAGGTGCCCTTTTACTTTTGGGATTCTTTTTTCTCATTTTACTCAACGTCTGGGGAAAATTGTCCTGTACTTTGTTCTCTGTCCGGGTCCATACTCCATTCCCTAATACCTACATCTATTCAAGGAAGATGTACAATTAGAGGGAAATTTAGAGGGAATTTTTTTACCACTATTTTGTACTGCAATTTTTTTTGTATTTAATTTTAGAAAACCATTTTTTTAAAAAAGGATGGAAACCCCATGTCTTTGTTTTTTTTCTTTTTTAATTTTATTAAATGGGTTTTCATACAGGGATTATAGCATGTTTTTAAAAATCTTGCAAAAACAAGTCATTTGCATATTGTCCATTAACAGTGTCCACCATTCCTTTTCTGACACACCACACCCTTTTACCACTCTTGACAATTGTGAAGAACAAATGTCTGTTTTGAAAAAACCACATTTTTTACAATAGGAATTTTAGTCTAAAACTGCCCTTTCAAAGCAAAAATCCCCCAAAAATTTAAAATGACCCTGCAAATTTTACAATTTGAAGAACAAATTTCTTTTGAAACAATTTTTTTTATAATAGACCTTAGTATTGCTGCTTTTAAAGCAGCATGACCCAAAAAATTAAAAAAATGACTTCTCACCACGTTAAAAAAATTGTGAGGAAAATCCACTTTGAACCACATTTCTGTTTCCAAAAAACCATGATTATGCTGTATCTCACAGCAAAAAGACCCCAAAAAATTTTAAATTTTGACTTCTCACCCCTATTAAAAAATTTTTAGGGAAAAAAATGCCACTTAAAACCCATTTCTGTTCAAAGGGCCATAATTAAGCTGATCCACACAACATACCCAAAACCTTGACAATGCAAAAATTTTTAAATTTAAAAGGATAAATGGAATACGGTGTTGTCAAAAAACCCTTTCTGTCTTTTTCACTCCTCAAGCAAAAACCGGCAAAAAAACTTTGGAAAAGAGAAAAAAATTGCAGTAAAAATATTTTAAAAAAACATTTTTTAAGACGACCATTTCGTTTGAAGAGGAATTGAAGTAGACCCAACCCAACGGTGACCCCCGGCAATGGGCCACAACATCATCAAGATCCATCCTGATTCACTTATGAAATCAAAAACCACATTTTCGTGGAAAACCAGCGTTTTTCTGAATACTCCTCCCTGTCTGAAAGGCCGTCAGAATACGCGGCTCTGGGGAGACAAAACCCCCTATGGGTGACACCAGCTCGGGCCATTCGACCATTTTGGGTACCCAAACATTGGTCCGAACCATCCCAAAAAAATGGTGTTGAACGCGAAATCGGGCACCATGAACTTAACGATCTCGTGTGTTTTGGGTTTTTGCCCTGCATTGCATGCTTTTGGGGAGGTGGTAAACAAAGATTGCCAGAGGTCACCCATTAGGCTTCTGCCACCTTTCCCCCTGCTGCCCCGCTACGCCTACTTGGGGACTCTAAATCTGTCACGGTGCGATGTTGTTCCACCGTGACATTTTTGGGGGGAAATGAACAGACCAACAATGTCTCCATTATCAATCACAAGGCTCCATTTCCGCTTTTATCTCATTTGGTGGGTGGAAGAAATCTGATTTTTTTTTTTACCGGGATCCCCGGGGGGGTGGCCACCCAGTAACTTTGTTAATTTTTTATGCCTTAAGGGGAGGAAAATTTTTGGGGGGAAAAAGGGGCATCCAACACTCAAGTGAAGATGGACCTTGGGTTTCCCAAAACCTCTTTGGGCGAAGGGGGACAACAAACTTATCTTCCTCATCTTTCCCCTCCGCCTCAAATTTTGCCCAAACCCCTTTCCCAAAGGGAGGGGACTTTGGGAAAAATCGTGTCCAAAAATACCTCCCCCCTCCTCCGCTGCCTTGGGACAGCTTCAAAAACAGCCCTGACTTGCCGGAAATGCACCCTGAGAAACTGATGCCCCCCCTTCACTAACTCGGGGAAACCCCCAACCACTGGCCCATTGAAGACCGAAAGAAATTTGAAACTTCCCCGGGCCCGTGATTTGACGGAAGAAAGGCCCGGCCCCCATCTGGTCCCTCTCCTCCTCCGTCGCTGGGGGACCGTTGTTTTCAGAAATGTCCCCAAAGTTTGTTTCCCCGAACTAAGATCACCAAAAATTTCTCCTGCTACAAAGGGATTGGGCCCACGACCATTTTGGGCTTCTTTAAAACTCAAGGGTGGTGCAGGGGCCTTTTTACCTGCCTCCACTCTCGGGGGTCAACACCCCCCAATCCCCAACCCCTTTTCTTTTCAGGGCCCTGGGTTTAAATTCGTACTGCGTAACGGCATTGGGGCTGCTGCCCACAAACCCCGGGGCAAAGTGGGGGGTGGGAAAACCAGAATTTGCCCCGGTTTAAAAATGAGACGGTTACGGGGAAAACTTGACTGGGCGCTGCAAAAAGCAGCCAGGCGGGACCCAAGCAAAGGGGGGAACGGCGGAAGTCCGAGGGCCCCAAAACCCCGAGCCCTTTCCCCAGCAGGCGTCCCAACCCGGGGAATGGCCTTTTGAAAATTTTTTGGACCCACAAGGGTTTAAAGACGTTTCCGGCAAGGGGTGTGCTTTCCCGCCTACCAAACTTAAGGGGGGCCAGGAGATTTTGAAACCCTTATCGCACACCCCCCCTTTCCTGGCACACTTTTTTGTCACCCAGCCACCTCGGTCCTGTTTTTGGAAGCCTTCCACATTCCCTTAAACCCTTTTGGTTTACGGGGTTTTCCAAACCCGTTAATTTCAATACGGCCCGGTTTCTTGGGGGACTTGGGTTGGGTAAACCCAAAGGACCCTTGGGGGAAAAACCCCACCCCCCATCCCTCCGGTTTTTAAAGTTTCCCGAGCCTGAGACCCTCGTTTTCCACCAAAAGGCATCCACCCGTTTTAACCCCCAATGAGCGTCACAGAGATTTTAGCGGCCCTTTGGGCCCGGGTTTTCAAAAACCCTTGTTTGGGGGGTCAAAAGGGGGTTTGGCCCGACACAGATCAGACAAAAAGGGGCTTGAAATTTTAGATTACAAATTGGCTGGCCAGGCAGGGATTTGGTTTTTTTTTTAAAAGAAATGCCTGCTTGGCATCGGGAAATTGGGGGGAGGGAAGGGCCATGATTGGGGGGAATCCCCCCTGTGTCCACCAGATGGAAAGGGGAAAATTTCCAAGGGCCCAAAAACCTTTGGGAATGCCGACATTCAGCTTTGGGGTTTGGGTTTTGGGTTTTAAAATGTTTCTTCTGCTCCCAAACCAGGTAGAACAAAGGCTGGGCCCCTAGACTGGCCGCTGTATGGCAAACAGGCAAAATGATGGAAGGAAAAGGGGGAGGATGGGGCTCTGGGGTGCGGGGGGTAACCGGGGGCACGTGAGGCTTTAAGTGGAGGGAAATTTTTTGCCATGACTCTGAAGACATGGGGAGCTGAGGAAACCCTTTGGGCGGGTGGGAGGAGAAGCGAGGGCAGAAAAGGGGTACAGGGGTTTAACCCGGATCGGGGTGGCCCCTTTTTTTTCCAATTTTCCCCCATTTTCAAAATCATGCATTTTCTGGGATGGACAAACATTTTGGTTTCTGGTTTAAACACCGAAACTAAAACCCCTACATGTGTTTTACGGCAAAGGCGGAATTAAAATCGCGGGTGAAACAAGGCCCTTTTTTTAAAAAAAACCAAACTTAGAGGTCCTGGACCTTTTCGGGCGGCGTAACGAGGACGGTGTTTCCCCCCCGATCGTTTCGCGGAATAACCCCACGACTTCTGCGGGTGCCCTCTCCCCCCTTTTTTAAAGGCGGGGGCCGTACTGAAAAAACCCCATCTCCCTTCCTCCTCGCCCGTGATGGAAACCTCGCAACAAAAAATTTTGCTGAAAAGACCACATTGGGTCCGCCCAAAGTCCCTTTACATCACATCATCACATACATCAAAACATTCAACACAAGGGGACTTTTCCCCATTCTGACATTAACATCCTGGAGCCGGCTACAAGCAACAGGCAAATGGGCCCGGGATTTGCCCAAACCCCCGGGAATTTTGTGGCGACTAAACCCGGGTTTTCCCTTTTCCCCCCTTGATGGGAACAGGGAATTTGGGGTCGAGCAGACAAAATAATCCCTTTTTTTTCCCCTTGATGTTTTGAAAAGCCTTTTGACCCCAAAAGGGATTTTGTCCCCAAAAAAGGGCTTTAAAAATGGGTTATCCCAGGGGGGTTGGGGACACAAGTTGAATTTGGGCTGCCTTCGCTTCATTTGGGTGATGCCCGGGCGATGATATTGATAAATTTTGGGGGGCCGTGACTGGGAGGGTGAGGAAGGGAAAAACCTTGGGGTTTCTTTTAAACCCCGGGAAAAACAATTTTTTCGAAAGCTTTTCGTTACTGAAATTTTTACAAGGCACCGACCCGGGGAGACAGGGCCGACTTTCCTGCAACCCCACGATCCGCGGGGTTGTGTGTTGTCGCGCACCCGGAAGGGGCACCTTCTCTCGTACCCCCTCCATGTCCACAAACCCCTCTCATTTCGCTCCATCTTCAGAAAAAAAAAAATTTAAAAAGGAGGGAAAAGTTTTTTTGACAGTCCCCTTATTTAAAGACCAAATTCCCCACTATTTTTAAAAACCCCCAAAATTTTCCACAGCCAATAGGATTTGAAACAGAAAATTTTTTCTAGCGGGAAAACCTGTGGAAAAAGCGGTCTGGCGGAAGAACCCAAGACAAAACAACAGTTTCTTCCTTTATTTCCCCGGGATTTAAAAACTGCCCCCGCCCCGGCTAGGAATTGAATTGGGTTTTCAAAAAATATCCAATTTAAATACAAGGGGCCCCTTTTTAAAAAAAACTGGACCGCACCAAAGTGAAATACAACTATTTTTAAAAGTTTAAAAACGGATAAGAAAAGGTTGGGTTTTTTTACAATTAAAAAACACCACACTTACTAGAAAAAATTTTTATATCCTAATTTAAAAAACAAGGGGCCTCTTTAACCAAACGGGGTGCACTAAATGAAAATTTCAGCTATTTAAAAGTTTTTACGGATAAAAAAGGTTGGGGTTTTTTTCACCAATGAAATAAAACCCCCATTACTAAAAATTTCTGTATCCCACTTTAAGTACAAAAGGGTTCCTTTGAACAAAGCGGACTGCACCAAAGTTAAATACAGCAATTTTAAAAATTTTTACCCAAAAGAAAAGGGGTTTTTGCACCATTTAAATACACCCCCAGTTAATAGAAAATTTTTTTGTATCCTAATTTAAAGGGGAAAAAGGGGCTCTTTAAAAAACCCGGGGCTGCACTAAAGTGAAGTACAGCAATTTTAAAAATTATACGGTAAAAAAGGTGTTTTTTTTTCAAGAAAAAAATACAAACCCTGTTACTAAACATTTTTTGTATCCAATTTAAGGACAAGGGGCTCTTGGGGTCAAAAAATAAAAGGGGACAATTTTCACCTCATTTCGAGGGGTGCTGGCCTAAAAGTGGAAAAAAAAAAAAGCCCTTTTTTGCAGGTTTTAAAGGGAGAGTCCCGGCTTCACAATATAAAACCCTCCCCTTTTCCCAAACCACCTTCTGTCCCCGTTTTTCCCCCCCATTCCCCCCCGCGGCCCGTAAAGTCCCCCTGTCCCAACTAACTAAAACAGAAATTTTCCAATCTATTTTTATTCTAAAAGTTCACAAAACTAAAAGCATAGTTGTCCCGAAAGAAATTTAAAAAGGGAAAACTGTGTCTCTGAACAAGCTGTATTGAGAGAGACATAGACACTCTTGCTCTAGTGAGAAACACTGAAACACTGATTTCGAACAGGGAAAAACTGTTCCCTTCAAAACAAGTTTAATTGGTTTTTTCCCAGCCAAAACAACCATACACCCTCAAATCAAAAGGGAAATTGCAACACCAGCTCACCCGCTCTATGCTCTAAGCTGTTTGCTAACCGCCAAAATACAGAAGCAAACCCAAAATGGGCGCGTTTTAATAAAAGAATTTTTTGCAGTTTGCACCTAAAATAAACGCGTGATCGGAAATTTCCCATCAACCTAAAAACGTAAACCATTTCAAACTTTGTCGATTATAATCGCTCATCCCTACTTGTCACCTTTTATAATCCCTGCACAGTTTTGACACCCTAACAGGGAAAAACCTGATTTAAACCCATCTAAAAAAACCTATTGGGTTTTTTCTTTACCATTCTTCAAAATGGTAGAAATAAGTTGTCGACCTATTGTCATAGCAGCACAGGCCGACAGGGCTGACCGACAGTGAAAATAAAGAGCCACATGAAATGGAAAAAAGGCAAGAGGACGTTGCAACATCCTCAGTTTCTGGCTCTTGAAAAACTTCTTGAATTTTTATTTACTGTGTAGGAAAAACTCTTAAAGGGGATTTTGGGCAAATTTTTTCTTAAAATAATTATCTAACATCAAAAAGATATAAAAAAACATCATGAGTTTTCCCAAAAAGACCGTTAATCCAGTAGCCCAAAAAAATTTGGGTAGCTTTTGTGTAATGCAACCTTATTAAACTACAGTCATTCACCAGTAGAAGTAAATGGTAGTCTTACGTGACTAACTTGAAGACAGTCTGCAAATAAAAGTTGTGTGACCTAAGAAGTGTCATTCCTTTATGCAGCATAGTGAGTCTGCAAAATTTAAGGAAATTAAGTTGAAACTGGTTACAAAGATCAAAAGATCATCTTATCGTGAGATAATCAAATCACCTGAGACCAAAGGGCAGTTCATTCCCCTAAAATGTAGACTGTGGATACAATGCAGGCTTAGCAGGTCTGAACCTCTCTTTTCTAAGCTCAATGCATAGGCAGTAAAACCTCTCCAAAAGACTAACTCTTTCTAAAAGAATAGTCCTGATCTAGAGAAAAAAGATCACAGAAGTTAAGAAATAAGTTGCTTTAAGACATTATAATTATATAGTTTTAAAAAGGGATATACTCACTCTACTAAACCCTACCAAAATATTCTGCCTAAGCGGAGCACTCTGAAAAGAGCAACCCCGCTGTCAGCCCCATCCCTAAATACCCCTCATTGTTCCTTAGAAAAAAACTTTTAAAATAGGGTTCAAGAAGGACAAAAAGTACAAATAAATACAATACAGAGTGAATACACAAGTGAATTTTTTATCATCTATGTTATGCGATCCCTTGTGCATTTACTCTGCATTGTATTTCTTTGGTTTTTTTGTCCTTCTTTACCCCTATTTTAAAGATGCATTTTTTTCTAAAGGACAGTGAGGGGTATTTAGGGATGGGACCAAGAGTGGGGTTGTTCTTTTTACGATGGGTGTACTGCTTAAGCGGGATATTTTGGTAGAATTTAATAGGGTGAGTATGCCCTCTTTAAAACTATATATTTAAAAGTTATGTTTTAATGCAGTTATTTCTTCATTTTTATAAGTTGCATTTTATGCTGTGTTTTTTTTTTGCTTGTTATTGGTGCGTACCCCGTAATACCAGAATATGGTTTTCGAATCTATAATATATATTAAAATTGACTCTGTGATCTTTAGTCCTGATCTAGACCATATTCTTGTGCTATGAATTTTTATATTCTTATGGCTCCCTTTAGGAAGACTCCCATCTAACAGTTGTTTCTCATTGCAAATTTACATGGTCATCTTCGAAAAGTTTTTCTGTATACAATTTACTTTTCTCTTTACCATTCAGGTGCAGACACATTAACAACTGTTCTCCGTGTCATAACAGTAATGTTGTAAATGACTGTAAATATTAGCACATAGTAAAGAATTTTATGGAATCGGCTTATTGTTGTAAGTAAGCAATGCTGTGTATGCTAAAAGCTGCATATATTAAAGGGGTTGTCTCACTATGAAGATCATAGTTGAAAATGTGGGGACCAAAAATCTAAGGATGTACGTCCTTGGTTACTATTGGCAAAGTTTTAGAGAACGGGCTGGTTTACATGTGCTTAGCAACGGTGTTTGTTTACTGGTCAGGGAAGCATTCTGTCCTGCCCAGGTCGTGCACATGCAAAGGAAAGGCAGTTAGGAGGAGGGGCAGGGATGTGTGTATTGGCAGGCAAGGAGGAGAAGCAGTGAGAGGACATGCAGGGGGTTGTGTGTATTGTATCCTCTTCACTGTTTCTCCTCCTTGCCTGCCAATACACACATCCCTGCCCCTCCTCTTAACTGCCTTTCCTTTGCATGTGCACGACCTGGGCAGGACAGAATGCTTCCCTGACCAGTAAACAAACACCGTTGTAAAGCACATGTAAACCAGCCCGTTCTCTAAAACCGTAGCACTTTGCCAATAGTAACCAAGGACGTACATCCTTAGATTTTTGGTCCCCACATTTTCAACTATAATCTTCGTAGTGAGACAACCCCTTTAAGTAAGAATTCTTGGTTACACTATATTGTGGACCCATGTAAGATCAGTAAGATGGGCTTTTTTCTCCATGGACACATTCTAACAGTCATAGTTTTATTAACCTTTTTGGTTGACATAGCTGTATGAGTGCTTTTTTGCAGAATGAGTTGTATTTTTCAATAGCATCATTTTGGGGTGCTCACAGCTTATTAAATAACTTTTCACAGAGCCGCAGGCAAATTCAGACTGGTAAAGCTGTGGCTGGTTCTACAGCAGCGATTGGCATATCAGTTCTGCTATTCCCAGCTATTAATGTTACAGTGAAATTGCTGCTGGAGGTTTGTAAATAGCAGTGTACAAGGCTACAGAGCTCTAAGGCTATGTCTACACAGCACAGGTTTTCCATTGTATTTTCAGCAGTTTTATTTAGAAACCGCTGGAAATCCAACGGAAAACAGTTCATATAGACTTCAATACAAAAAAGACCTGTAATCTAAACAGGTCATTTTTTTTTTCCTGACGTTTTTTGGTGCCAGCAGAAAATTTACTATTGAAGTCTATGTAAACCCATGGACGGTTTTTGGCAAGGTTTTTGGCGCGGTTCTGCTGAAAAACTGCCTGAGTTTTTAAACAAGGCATATAGGTCCTACCTATTTAAAAACCAGTGAAAACTGTCTGAAAAACTACCCAAAAAACACAACAAAAACTACAGCAAAAACCTCAACAAAAAACTATAAACCACACAAAAACTCAGTTGATTTCGACAAAATAATAACAAAATACTCAAGTTCAAAGTGGTTTTTAGGATTTGGTTTCCAACAAGTTTTTTGCCCTGTGCAGTGTAGACCTAGCCTAAGACTTAAAACTTCTTATTAACTTAGGTAAACAAAGCTTTTGTGCTAGAGATAAGACCATAGATGCCAACTCTCCCGATTTGGGCGGGACTCTCCCACAAATAGGAGTCATGTCCCATCCACCCCCCCTGGAGAGTCAGCAAAATCTCTTGCGGAAATTAAAGGTTTGGAGTCACTGCGCGATATGCATGCCTGGAGAAGGTCTGCTCGGAATGTGATCAGTTCCTGCCTGAGCACCTGACCAGCGGCACCTGAACACACACTGCAGCACTGATGAAGAGGAATAGAGAATATATGGCTGCCGTCAGGTCAGTCCTATCAGCGCATTGTCGTCCGGACGCGGCGCACACTGGAGGCAACGGTACCGGACGCTGGGAGGTGCAGCTCACAACTGCTTCCAGGCACACTGCTGCCTCCAGTGTGTGCCACGTCCGCTGTCCCTGCAGATATACCACAGTCTCTGTGCCAGCTGCACTCCCTCCCCATCATTTCCTGTATGCCCCTCCCTCACCGAGCATCGAGGAGAGCGGCTCTCCCTGTCGTCGTCCCAGTCTTCGGGCTACCGTCCGTGTATCACTCATGGAGTGCGCCCCTGCTGACATCTCCTGAACGCTGCAGCCACATCCCCAGGCTTGTATGTTTTGTTGTGCTTTAGTTCCCATTAGAGATCAGTGACACATCCTGCAGTGCTCGATGTCTGTCTGAGCCCCCCCACTGTGTGCCAACATCAGAGGGGTTACTATATGGGGCTACTACCTGGCTATCGGGGGGGCTACTACCTGGCTATTTGGGGCATCTACCTGGCTGTAAGAAGCATCTACCTGGCTATTGGGGGGCACTACCTGGCTATTGTGGGAACTACCTGGCTATTGGGGGCACTGCCTGGCTGTAAGGGGCACTATCTGGCTATTGGGGAAAGCTACCTGGCTAGAAGGGGGCAGCAACCTGGCTAGAAGGGGGCTACTACCTGGCTACAGGGTTCAAATAGGGCACCAAGATGCCTACCTATTGGGGCACAGTTTGGCGGTATCTCCCAGCTCTCCTGGATGCTGAATAGACCATCCAACAGTCCAGGGAAGCTTGGTGATGCCAAAACCCTAATTTAGCTTTCTTTCAGAGCCATTAAACAGTTAGGTGGAGTGGGTGTGGCTTATCGAAGGGGCGTGGCTCACAAACGAGATGGGTGTGGTCATGAAAATTTTTGCCCCTTGGAATCTCCTGCTTTTTTACTTTCAAAAGTTGGCATGTATGGATAAGACTCAGCAGGGAGTGACTCACCATGGTGAAACTGAGTGACTGGCAGCAGCTTAGATTAATCAGATAAGAGAGAGAGAGAGCAGGCTATGACCAAAAGAAACTAGTGTACATACAGTGGTGGCCAAAAGTATTGGCACCCCTGCAATTATGTCAGATAATACTCAGTTTCTTCCTGAAAATGATTGCAATCACAAATTCTTTAGTATTATTATCTTCATTTAATTTGTCTTCAATGGAAAACCACAAAAAGAATTGTCCTAAAGCCAAATTGGATATAATTCCACACCAAACATATAAAAGGGAATGGACAAAAGTATTGGCACTGTTTGAAAAATCATGTGATGCTTCTCTAATTTGTGTAATTAACAGCACCTGTAACTTACCTGTGGCACCTAACAGGGGTTTGCAATAACTAAATCACACTTGCAGCCAGTTGACATGGACTAAAGTTGACTCAACCTCTGTCCTGTGTCCTTGTGTGTACCACATTGAGCATGGAGAAAAGAAAGAAGACCAAAGAACTGTCTGAGGACTTGAGAATCCAAATTGTGAGGAAGCATGAGCAATCTCAAGGCTACAAGTCCATCTCCAAAGACCTGAATGTTCCTGTGTCTACCGTGCGCAGTGTCATCAAGAAGTTTAAAGCCCATGGCACTGTGGCTAACCTCCCTAGATGTAAAGCCCATGGCACTGTGGCTAACCTCCCTAGATGTAAAGCCCATGGCACTGTGGCTAACCTCCCTAGATGTGGACAGAAAAGAAAAATTGATGAGAGATTTCAACGCAAGTTTGTTCCGATGGTGGATAAAGAACCTCGACTAACATCCAAACAAGTTCAAGCTGCCCTGCAGTCCGAGGGTACAACAGTGTCAACCCGTACTATCCGTCTGCATCTGAATGAAAAGGGACTGTATGGTAGGATACCAAGGAAGACCCCACTTCTTACACCGAGACATAAAAATCCAGGCTGGAGTTTGCCCAAACTTACCTGAGAAAGCCTAAAACGTTTTGGAAGAATGTTCTCTGATCAGATGAGACAAAAGTAGAGCTTTTTGGGAAAAGGCATCAACATCGAGTTTACAGGTAAAAAAAAGAGGCATTCAAAGAAAAGAACACGGTCCCTACAGTCAAACATGGCGGAGGTTCCCTGATGTTTTGGGGTTGCTTTGCTGCCTCTGGCACTGGACTGCTTGACCGTGTGCATGGCATTATGAAGTCTGAAGACTACCAACAAATTTTGCAGCATAATGGGTCATGGGTCTTCCAGCAGGACAATGACCCAAAACACACTTCAAAAAGCACTAGAAAATGGTTTGAAAGAAAGCACTGGAGACCTCTAAAGTGGCCAGCAATGAGTCCAGATCTGAATCCCACAGAACACCTGTGGAGAGATCTCAAAATGGCAGTTTGGAGAAGGCGCCCTTCAAATCTCAGGGATCTGGAGCAGTTTGCCAAAGAAGAATGGTCTAAAATTCCAGCAGAGCATTGTAAGAAACTCATTGATGGTTACCGGAAACAGTTGTTGGCAGTTATTTTGGCTAAAGGTTGTGTTACCAAGTATTAGGCTGAGGGTGCCAATACTTTTGTCTGGCCCATTTTTGAAGTTTTGGGTGAAAAGATCAATGATTTGATTTTTGTCTCATTCTGTTTTGTGTGTTTTTTCATTGCAAGCAAAATTAATACTAAAGAATTTGTGATTGCAATCATTTTCAGGAAGAAACTGAGTATTATCTGACAGAATTGCAGGCGTGCCAATACTTTTGGCCACCACTGTAAGCAATGGAAAAAAATCTTTGTTATCTCCTTAACAAAGCAAAATAAAGACAACTATTTATTTGTTAATAGCCTTCAATAACCTTTGCCTACATGTTAAAAGCTAATCATTGAATAAACTCCTTTGATCTTTTCTTGGGAGGGAATGGCAAGAAAAGCAGCTTGCAGGATAAATGATGTGCTATAGATATAACAAAGCTAAACTTGGCAATTAACACACCATGATATCATGGCACAGAATGTAACCTCAACTTTTCCAATACTTTTCTATGCTTTTGTTGTGATCTAAGATCAAATATGAAAAGTCATGATATCACCGTCAAGTTAAACTCTGCTACAGTTGTATCTTTATTCTATGGCTTGGTATGACTATGGGATACCAAATAGGCATCGTTTTTTATGTCTTACTCGTTTCGTACAAAAAAAAACAGTCTTTAAAATTTATTTTTATTATTATTGTTCTGTTGATGTACAGAGGATTGGTACCATCTTGGGGAACAGAGGACCTATTTATTAACTTTTTATAATTCTTTTTGGTGGGAGGATGGATAAAAAAACCAATCCTGTTTTTTTGTTTTTTTTTCTACTGAATTCACTATGTCATTGCAATAACATGTCAACTTCATCAAGTGGGTTAATAAAGTGCAGTCACAGTGACACAATATTTGGTGTGTATTTTTGTGGGAGTTTTTGTTTTTTTTACAGTATGGTGCATTTTATTTATATGATTTATTTTAACTTAATTTGAAATTATTTTTAAGTCCCATTAAAGGACCTTACAGTGTGAATCTTAGATTTCTCATATAATGCTTTGGTGTACTCAGTATTACAAAATTGCTTTCAGTGTAAACCTGACAAGCAGTCTAATAAGCCATGCCTCTTGCAAGGCCTAATAGGCATAGAGCTATGTTAAGCCTTAGGGTCTGTGTCAGGCCTCGGGCTGCCAAGACAACACACTGTACCCCACGACCACATTCAAGGTGCCTGTGGGTGACAGAGCTAACCCCCTCCCTCTGTCACACCACTGAGATGACATAGTTGGCATTGACCATGGCATCTAAGAGGTTAAACAGCCAGGCTCCTGTAGCAATCATGCGAGCACAGCTTTTGTGCCACCACAACCAGAATCCTGTACATGTACAATGATTTGATGTAACTAGCCTCTGTACATGTTTGGGACTTTGTGTTAAGAGGTTAAAAGCATTGTATTGCTTAGAAAACCTATTTTCAAATACTTCATGGGGAAAATCTGGATTAATAGAGCGTAATCCCTTATTCGGGACTTCTATCAATTAGCCAGAACTTGGAGCAGCTCTGGAGGACCCAGCACATGCATACATTACTGGAACCGCTCACTTATTTCAATGAGATCTGTGTTATAATTCATCCACCCTTGGAGTGATGCTGCAAGGGAATTGAATACTGGGGTACTCACAGATCACAGTTTATCACTAAAGGTGATTAGCTGTAGGGACCGCCATCAATTAACTGGAATTAAGTCCAGCTCTACAGAGCAATTATTCGCATAGAAGACCTATAATTTTCATACATTAAAGAGACATTGCAATAAGTACTATGTAATGTTATATCTCCAAGTAGTAACACTGCAGTGAAAGTAAACACTCCATGCTGCATTTCCCTCAAATTTATGGCTGATCACTAAGGGTCCCGACAGTAGAAGACCCTTAAATCAGCTTACTTGAATGGGAGCTTTCTAACAAAGCAAATTGTACATAGTGGACAAACCTTTCAATTGATGTGTAAATGGACATTACATTTATTAGAAAATGTATTTGTGCTGCATAGAAATGCTTGACACTTCATTATCACTGCAATTTGATGGGAAAAGGTATCTAAGTGGAACAGACATGTCTCTAGAACTACTACTGAATACTGATGCTGGTCTGATGGAGGAGGGGTACATATATGCCTTAAACTAGTTATGAATAGAAATGTAGAGATTGCTAATGTTTTTGATGATAAGCAGCATTGGTTGCTCTATGATGCTGTTGATTACTCATATCTAGACTTAGTTTTTTTTTTTACACACACATGGGTAAAGTTTATTATGAGTGGTGAGAGGCCCATTGAGTGGCTCAGTTTGCATCTCTGTTATGTATGCATCCAATAGATGTCAGTTTTATGCTGGTACCAGTTGAGAGTACTGACAACAAATTGTTAGAGGGGATGTTCACCTCATAATGAAATCCAACCAGCAGCTGTGAAACCCTTACACTCACCTTCCTCTAATTCCCATTTCCAATGGCGGATCTTCTGTTTTCATTCTTGAACTTCCGAACAGAGACATCAGCGCTGCAGCCACTGATAGGTTGTAGTAGTCACTGTTTACATCACTGTTCATAAGTGAACAGCTATGAATTGTGATGTAAGCAGAGGCATGTGATTGCAGCAGCCAATTGGCAGCTGCAGTGGTGATGTTCTTGTTTAGCCATCCAAGAATGAGAACAGAAGACTATGGAGGTGTGGCACTGGAAATGGGGACCAGAGGAATGTGAGTATAATATTTTTTTTCATTTTCCTGGGGCCCCAGGAGCTGCTGGTTTAATTATCTTATGAGGTGGGCAATCATTTTAATTCTCAACATTTTACTCTTAACGTGCTTATTACTTATTCCGACACTGCACTTAGACTGGAACAAAGAAATAGGCTTTTGTCTCGCCTGCAATTGAACATGAATCTTTAAGACTGACTGATAAAATTGAAAAGCTTGTGAAGGCATTGATGGGATCGACATGTCATTGCTTGCCTTGCTCCTGTTTATGAATCTGCTAATCACATATAGCAATCTACTTTATACAGTATTCCCCATATTGACTTATTCATCTCGTACTTGCATGTAATGCGGAGCACCCCTTGGAGAAATCAACAGTCCTTAGTATGTTTCTCAGCAAAATATATACTTATAGGATGGTGGATTTGCCCATTCTTCTATATTTCCTCTTCCAAAGAACTATCAAGAATACTAGCAGATAGTGTGGCCTTCTAGAGAGGTCAAGTTCATGTGATATTTTCTTCTGCCAGTTTCTCCATGTCTTATGATCCTGTGTTTTGAATGTGGGAAATGGGGAATATTTCTTTAAGTAGATTCAGTAGTGTGTTCATGATTTTTCTTATTGCTTTCCTCGTGTCCCTTCTATTTTTCTGAGCGAGATTTATCTATATTTTCAAAAGATAGATCCTTCACATGATGTCCAAAATAAGCCAGAGCCTCAGTCTTGAGATCTTTAGAGTGGTTAGGTTTAATTTTGTCAAGGACTGTATTTGCTTTTCTTGCTTTACATATTGTCATAGCTCACTTGTGAAAGAAACTAGTGATGTGGTATAAAACTTTAACATTTATACAAGAATCTGGTTTTCGTTGCAATTTACTTCTAAGTCTTACCCTCAAATCAATCTCCCACAACAACAGTTGTCGGCCCATTGCAGTACTTCTAGTTCAGATTTCGAGGTAGGGTTGAGGCAGGCAGTGTTCTTTAAAAAAAAACACAAGATAGTTGCAGAAGGCATGGAAGGCACCGCTCAGCTGTGCTCCAAACTCATGTAGAACAAAATGGAGAGTCATGCACAAACGCGACTGGCTCTTCACTCTGAGCTGACACTTTCAGGGGCCCATTTCCTTGCAGGTCTCAGAGGTGATAATATGCCATTAAAGTACATGGTGAAAACACCCCTTTAATGCAGAGACATAACTTCAAGCTCTTGGGCACTAGTGCTAATAGTGAAATGGGGCCCCTCAGCTACTGTGTGCCATTTACAATGCTGTGGCAGAAGAGCCCCCACAGGCTGCAGGAAACAGTAGCGACTGCTACCTCTGCACCCCTTATAATTATGCCCCTGTTTTAACCCCTTAAGTCCCAGGCCTGAAAAGTAGTTAATGACCAGAACATTTTTTTAGATTTTGCCTCCTTGCGTTTCAACAGTTGTAACTTTTTTTATTTTTGTCACTGACGCAGTTGGATGAGGCGTCATTTTATTCGAGACAAGTTGTACTTTATGGGGGAATAGTTTAAGTTAACTTAGCACTGATTGCAGAATTTAAAAAAATATATATTTTTTTTTACACCATTCACGTTCCACACTTAACTTTTTAGATTAATTCTACAGGTTATTACGGTCGTGTGGATACCTAATATGTGTATTTTTTTGTGTGTGTAATTTATGCACAGTTATTTTTTTACTAAATATTTATTTTATTTATTTCTTTTTTCTTACACTTTTTCTGTTTTTTTTTTTTACTTTTTTTTTTAAACCCATGAATGGAGAACGGTTTTAAATCTTTTGTAATTTTTTTTTTTTTTTTTTTATTACACTTAGTAATGTATTAGCATTCTAACTGTGTCACTTTCACACAGGCAGTGATCTGGACAGCACACAGTGTGTCCAGGTCACTGGCTTCATACACAGACAGCTCTGGGGTCACTCTAGGTCCCCAGGGCTGACTGTGCAGCCCTCCCCCGGGCTCTGTCGGGTCACCGGGCGTTCCGATCACCCGACAGAGCAGGGGAAACCCTTTGATTGCGCTGTGGTAACGCACTGCTGCAATCAAAGGGTTAAAGCACCGGGCTACGAGATTTCCTCTGCTACCCGGTGCTCGCAGGACATGCTCTGGGATTGAGGCTGTGTAGTACAGCCCTGATCCCAGCGCAATTGCGGCGCTGGACGCCGCAAACTCCGATGTCTGCAGCGACAACAAAAGACGTCGCTGCATACGAACGACCCGCACCGGCCGCCGTCAAAAGACGGTGCGCGGTCGTTAAGGAATTAACAGTGACAAGTGCTGTACAGTGAGTGATTGCACCAGTTGAACACCCTTTAGGCTAGCTCCACAGTTATGTTTTTTTCTAAAATCTAATTACCTCATATGTCTTTATATAAAAGCATTTCACAGGTCAACAATAATTAATAGCTCTGAACACCTATGAAATGAAAGACATTATACTGTAATAATTTTATATACGTATGAATTACTACATAAAACCCACATTTCCAATTGAGTAACATGGTTTCAAAATCCTTCTTTGAGGTCAGTCTTTTGATAACCCGAATAACAAAGTTTTTCATTAAAAGTCAGGATTTCAGAACACGCTCTTTCAAATATAATAGAAATTTAAATTCTGTTTCCTTATTCTCTAGAAAAAAAAAAAAAAAGAGAAAAGAAAAAAAGATTATACCAAGGACAGAACATGCCCCCAAATTAATCCATCATTGTGACAGAATATAATGAGAGGGAAATGGCAAAAATGATCCATTTTCATTATAATTTTGAAACCAGTTTATCATGATCCTGTCCAGACAGTTACTCAAAAAAAGTATATGTATATGTTTTATGGACCTTGCTCATGTGGCAATGAACTAAAACCCAGGTATAATTCCTGTTTTATATTCTTCAGTTAAAAATAACATTTTTGTTGTCTGAGGATCCAATATGAAATGTTACAGTGTCACCCAGTGGCCACAAGTTCAGTTGTGCTATTTTTGCACTGAGAATCTGAGCCTGACGTTCACTAGTCAAGAAAAAAGCTGCGTGTACCAAACCATAACTCAAAAAGACAAAAGTTGTCTAATTTCTACTCTATTGCATGAGAAATAACGCCATATAGTATCTAACAATTGCACAAAATGAAGAACTATACAGATGATCACTGCATGATGTTGAGGTTGAGGTTTCATGGTCTAGACAGGTTTGTTGGCAAATCCAGTTGATTTTGAAATGATTTACTGGAAAATTGTCGATGAACAGATCAGCCAAACACTGGCTGTAACTGCCATAAAATATCTCATGTCTGTGGCCCCCCATTATGTTTTCCATACACATTAATATAAATAGATCCAATCAACAACCAAAATCTTGACATACACAGTGATTCATTTCCATTCAAGTATATACATACACATTTGATCAGTCAATCTTTTTTTCAAGATCACCATAAATCTAAAGGGGGACATGTATGATCAGAGTTTTCGCTTGTTTTCTGATGTATAATGCGCCTCTCTGTGCCGGCTCCGCTGTCAGACGCACCTCCCCTATGTGTTAGATGCATTAGGTGCAAGGTTCGCCACTTTCTAATGCACCTAACATGAAGGGGCTTGCTGTGGGCGTTCTGGGGTGGGATACACCACATTCGAAAACACCGACGCATGTATGAAAGCGGGTCGGCAAAGTAAGGCGCATTACAGCTCCGACAGGCAGACCTATTTCAATGTGATCTGTCTGCCAGAGGCGTCAAAGTTTGCCCCGCATGTATGAGCACACTTGGGCGCTGACATACATCAGGGGCAGGTTTCACTGAAAAAACAATGAAAACAGGAGCTTTGACGCGCCAATCTTTATACATGTCCCCCAAAGTTTTTTTTCAATGGGGTTAGAGGAATAAAATCGCTGCTTGGCCCCAGGCAGTTGGAATTACTTCTTAAAAATTCAAGGGAAAAAAATGCCATGGTTATTCTACTGAGCGCTGCTTATTTAATTGTTGCAAATTCTCAGGATGCAATTGTCTTCTGCCCTGCGGATTAGTCTTGTAGGCTGCAAGTTGCTTTAGGCTGGGTTCACATTTTGCTTTACTGCCTGTGTTTTTTGTTAAATGGAGGTGGTTTTGTAATTAACCACAGTGTACAGAAACTGAAGTTAATTACAAAACCATCTTTAATGCATTAGGCTGTGAGTGGTGAGTTTTATTTTTTATTTTTTGTTCCAGTTGAAGACACTATTAAAGGAGTGTTCTGACACTGAGAAAAGCTCAGACCATGATAAAACTTACCTTGTAAACACTCTTGTTCCATCGCAGTGGCCGCCCCGGTGTCCCCAGCATATGAATTCCCTGTTCATTCTTCACGTGACTTCTGCAGCCTATAAAAAACCAACGGTCAGGTTGGATACACAATGTAACCCCCGAGGGCTTTAGGTTCAGGTCAGTGAAGACCGAACAGTGATGTCATTGGCTGCGATCACTGGTATAGCCACAGCGATGGAACAAGAGCATTTACAAGGTAAGTTTTCTTCTTTTGTTCTATTTCTTATCAGCCTGATAAGAACAAGTTTTTTTGCATCAAAAAACCCCCTTTTTCAATGGGGGGGTGACCACATAGGTCCTGCCCATGGGGTTTTGCCTACTGACCCACTTTTATGTATTATTTTATGTAAATACATTTATTTAGGACCTCGTAACGTCACTTGTCTGCTGGAGAAAGATTAGGTGTGCTTGTGCATTGTTGACGTTTGGGGGCCCCGACACCTTTAAACTGCGGCCCTCCCGTTTTGGAAAATACAAATCCCCCCAGCATTTATATAATCATAACAGGGGCATATGGGAATTGTAATTTCCAACAGTGGGGGCCCCCGTTTAGGGGCCTGTGTGGCCTAAAGGATGTTTGGCTGAGCAGGGGGGACTTTTTGCTTTGCCCAAGCCCCCTTAATACTGTGAAGACAGCCCTGCCCATAGAAACAAAAGCATATCAGTAGTAACATCGAACATATCCTATGCCTCAATCTTTCAACATTTGCTTCTGAGAGGTGGTGAGGACATATTTTAAAAAT
>JAODAL010022722.1:0-64137 GCA_025379985.1 Phyllomedusa bahiana
GATTGTGGCAGCAGCGCAATGCCATTACGCAGTACGAAGTGACACATGGCCTGACAAGCAGCGTACGACCTCGGGTGTTGAGCCACCGAGAGTGGAGGCAGGTGAAAGAGCTCTGCACCATCCTTGCCAGTTTTGAAGAAGCCACCAAAATGTCAGTGCGGACAATGCCCTTGTCAGCATGAGCATTGTGGTGATCTTAGTTCTGGAACGATCGTTGGACACTCTGAAACAACAGGTCCCGCCAGCGACGGAGGAGGAGACGGACACAGATGCGGACACGGAGCCTTTCTCTCCGTCAAATCCACAAGGCCCGACAGTTTCACAATTTCATCGGTCTTCATTAGGCAGGGGTTCGGGGTCCAGAGCTAGTGCAAGGTGGCGCATCAGCTCTCAGGGTGCATCATCTCAGGCAAGTCAGGGCTGTGTTGAAGCTGTGCCGGAGGCAGCGGAGGAAGAGGAGGAGGAGGTATTCCTAGACACCGATGTTACCGACGTCCCTGCCTTGGAAAGAGGTTGGCGCGAATTTGAGGCGGAGGAGGAAGATGAGGAAGATCAGTTTGCTAGTGCCCCTCGACCCAGAGGCTTGGGAAATCAAGGCTCCATCTCTCACATGAGTGCTTGGATGCTCCATTTCCTCCAACATGATCCTCGCATTAAGGCCATCAAAATGAACAACAGTTACTGGGTGGCCACCCTCCTGGATCCCCGGTACAAAACAAAAATCAGCACTTTCCTTCCACCCACCCAAATAGAGAGTAAAATGCAGGAAATGGAGACCTTGCTGATTGATCAACTGAGACATCTGTTGCGTCTGCTTCACGTTCCCCAAATGTCACGGTGGAACAACATCAGCGACGTGACAGCAGTAGAGTGCCAAGTAGGCGTAGCGGCAGCAGCAGGCAAGGTGGCAGAAGCCTAATGGGTGACCTCTGGCAATCTTTGTTTACCACCTCACCAACGCATGCAATGCAGGCACACATCCAACACACAGAGATCAGCTTAAGATCATGGTGCACGACTATCTGCGTCTCAACACCGATGCTTTTTGATGTGTTCCGGACCCAATAGACTTCTGGGGATCCAAAATGGACGAATGGCCCGAGCTGGCTCGTCACGCCATAGAGGTGTTGTCCTGCCCAGCAGCCAGCGTCATATCTGAGCGGACCTTCAGCACAGCTGGAGGAGTCATTACAGACAAACGGCTTTCCACAGATAATGTGGATCGTTTGACTTTCATCAAGATGAATCAGGCATGGATCTCTGATGATGTTGTGGCCCCAATTGCCGAGGTCACCGATTAGTTGCCAGTCTACTTCACATTCCTTTTCAAACAGAAATGGTCCTCTTGAAAACTTTTTTTAAAATGATCATTTCTTACTGCAATTTTTATTCTCTTTTCCCAACAGTTCATTTTGCTGGTTTTGCTGTGAGGAGACTGTAAAAGACAGCAAGGTTTCATGACAACACCGTATTCCATTTACTCACTTTATCTTAAGAAGTTTTCGCATTGTCAATGGTTTTGAGGTCATGTTGCTGTGAGATACAGCAATAATCATGGTCCTTTGGAACAGAAATGTGACTTCTAAGTGGCATTTCTCCCTCACAATTTAATAGTGGCGAGAAGTCATATTTATAATTTTGGGTCATGTTGCTGTAGAATACACTAATTAGGTCCTTTGAAAAAATGTGGCTTCTAAGTGCATTCTCCCAATTTAAGTGGCTGAGATCATTTTTAATTTTGGTCATGGCTGTGAGATACAGCAATAATCATGGTCCTTTGTAACAGAAATGTGGCTTTCTAAGTGGCATTTTCTCCCTCACAATTTAACAGTGGCTGAGAAGTCATTTTTATAATTTTTTGGGTCATGCTGCTGTGAAATGCAGCAATACTACAGGTCCTATTATAAAAAAATGTTGTTTCTAACAGACATTTGTTCTTCACAATTGACCAAAGTGGCTCAAGGGTCATGCTTTGAATTTTTGGGGGCATTTTGCTGTGACATGCAGCTATACTACAGGTCCTATTCTAAAAAATGTTGTTTCTAACAGACATTTGTTCTTCACAATTGACCAAAGTGGCTCAAGGGTCATGCTTTGAATTTTTGGGGGCATTTTGCTGTGACATGCAGCTATACTACAGGTCCTATTCTAAAAAATGTTGTTTCTAACAGACATTTGTTCTTCACAATTGTCAAGAGTGGCTCAAGGGTGATGGTGCTGTCAGAAACAGGAATAGGTAGGACACTGTTAATGGACACATATTGCAAAATGACTTGTTTTTGCAAGATCTTTAACATAGCTATCAATCCCTGTATTGAGACAACCCATTTAATACAATGAAAAAAAGAGAAACAAAGACATGGTGGGATTCCATCCTATTTTAAAAATGTGTTTTCTAGAATTAAAGTACTAAAAAACTTGCATGTACAAAATAGCTGTTAAAAAAATTCCTCTGAATTGTACAAGGGAGGTACAGGAAAACTTGACCAGATGTAGGTTATTCAGAGGACATGGAGTATGGAGCACGGACAGAGAACAAAGTACAGAGACCATTTCCTCCAGCACGTTGAGTAAAATGAGAAAAAGAATGCCAAGATAAAGGGCACCTGGGTGTATAACAGGAAGCGTTAACCACAGTATTTCCAAGTGAAGCTCAATTGTCCACACTCATACAGAGGGGCAATCGTACCCAGCGATTGACTGTTGTACAGAGGAAGCTGGTAGTTCTCACACCTCTCTTCCGCACTCTGCTTCAAGCACGAACTGTTTTTCGTTGCTAGGCGTCATCAGGGCATTTTAACCTGCGTGTTAATAGATGACGGACCCAGCCTGGCAATCACCGCACCCCACTGTAACTCCGTCCCGCGGGTCCATGCTGTGGCCCAGGACATGTATAGTCAATGTCAGTGAATACTAAAATGGTGGTTGAAAGACTCCTTTTTTCCGGCACTTTTTAAATGTGAGGGGTCATGCCAGGGTTTTGGGGCTCATGCTGTGGACCAGGACAGGTAATAGTCAATGTCGCATTCAACAAAATGGAGGTTTGAAAGACACCCCTTTTTTATCCGGCCTTTTTAAATGTGGAGGTCATGCAGGTTTGGGGCTCATGCTGTGGCCCAGTAAAGGTATAGTCAATGAGTCCAGGTGAAACTAAAATGGTGGTTTGTAAGACTCCTTTTTTCCGGCACTTTTTAAATGTGGGGGTCATGCAGGTTTGGGGCTCATGCTGTGGCCCAGACAGGTAATAGTCCAATGTCCCAGTTCTACTAAAATGGTGGTTGCAAAGACTCCTTTTTTCCTTTTTCCGCACTTTTTTAAAATGTGGGGGTCCAACAGGTTTGGGGCTCATGCTGTGGCCCAGGGACAGGTATAGTCAATGTCCATTCACCCTAAAATGTATGGTTGAAAGACCTCCTTTTTTTTCCGGCACTTATTTTAAAATGTGGGGGTCATGCAAGTTTTGGGGCTCATGTGGTTGTGGCCCAGGACAGGTATAGTCCAATGTCCATTCAACTAAAATGGTGGTGAAAGACTCCCTTTTTCCGGCACTTTTTTAAATGTGGGGTCATTCAGGTTTGGGGCTCATGCTGTGGCCCAGGACAGCTATTAGTCCAATGGTCCAGTGAAACTAAAATGGTGGTTGAAAGACTTCCATTTTTTCCGTCACTTATAAATTGGGGGTCATGCAGGTTAGGGGCTCATGAGTGGCCCAGGACAGGTATAGTCAATGTCCAGTTCAACTGGGGGTAAAATTGGTGGTTGAAAGACTCCTTTTTCCGGCACTTTTTAAATGTGGGGGTCATGCAGTTTGAGGCTCATGCCAGTGGCCCAAGGACAGGTCTAGTCCCAATGTCCAGTTCAACTAAAATGTTGGTGAAAGACTCCTTTTTTCCGCACTTTTTAAAATGTGGGGTCAAGCAGGTTGGGCTCTGCTGTGGCCCCAGACAGGTATATCAATGTCCATGTGAAACTAAAATGGTGGTTGAAAGACTCCTTTTTCTCCGGCACTTTTTAAAATGTGGGAGTCATGCAGGTTTGGGGCTCATGCCTGTGCCCATGGACAGTTATATCAATGTCGCATGAAACTAAAATGGAGGTTGAAAGACTCCTTTTTCCGGCATTTTTAATATGTGGGGGTCATGCAGGATTGGGCTCCATGCTGCGTTCCAGGACATGGATAATTCATGTCCATTCAAGTAACATGATGGTTCAAATCTACTGCCTTCTGGCATTTTTTTAATTTTGGGGATGCGGGTTTTAAGGGTCAGGCTGTGGTACAAGCAGGGTAGTAAATGGTCTGTGTTTTTTTTTTGTGATTTTTTATAACCTAAGTGTGTTCCCTAAGATGTAGCACGTATCCATTTGCTGTTGGGGATGTTAATTTGCTTCTCCAGCCTTGTTTGGGTTTTAATAATGAAAGGTGTTTGTTGCTCCCCCATGATTAAAATGGTCATCGCGCAAAATCGATGGCTCAATCAAAAACCCTTATCGATAGCGGCCGCTATCGTTTGATTCGATAGCCAACGCAATCGTCAAAACTACTCTTTTATCACTTTTATTAAAGGGTTTTTGTAGGGGATTTTGAACAAAATACAGCATTTCTGGTGTGTTTTTTATTTTTACAGCGGTCACTTTCAATATAAAAAACATGCTAGATTATCAACAGGGCGATAGATTAAAAACGTACCAATTTTTTTATAATATTTTTTTTTTAAAAAGATGATTTTTATTGAGAAAAAAAATTCCTCCTTAAAAAACAATCACTCGCAATTAAAATAATACTTTAGTATGTAACTTTTAAAAACTCCTTTAACGCTTACATTCCCATTTAATTTTTTTAAATCCATAAAAATAAACCCCAGCCAAAATTAAAAATCCATAAAGCCCCCCCCCTACCACCCCCCAGCCACCCCAAAAGGGGAAAAAATTTTCACCAAAAATATTGTGAAACCATTTTCCCCCTTCAAGGAATATTTAATAAGTCACCTCCCAGTGCGGGGTTCCTCCTTGTAACCTTTCTTAGCAACCTATACGTTCCCCGGCATGTATACCCCACCTAAGTCTCCCCAAGGATCAGCCCCAAATTTTCCCTGAGGGAGTAATCAGAATGCGAAAGTGATCCTTCGCCCCCTACCTTTTCTTGAAAAAGTTTTAAAATATAAAACTCTTCCATTTTTTAAAGAACTTCTCAGACAAAGAGCTCTTATTTGTTTCCGCCTCAATTCTATCTATGGTTAGCAATCTCTTGATCAAAAGGATCGCTTCATCCTTTGTCAGGACACTCTCCTTCAACCAATGTCTTAGGATACACTTCTTAGCAACCAGTAGTAACGTGTGCACCCCCTTGTGATTTAATAAGGCAGGAGTCTCTCCCGTCCTGTTGTCATTTGCCAGGATATAATGGAAAATCGTGCTTATAGGATCACTCCGCACCTCCACATTCCACACCTCTCTAATAAGCAAAAGAATTTCATCCCAATATTTCTTTAGCTTCGGGCAATGCCATATGCCATGTAACAGGTCTGCCTTCTGTAGCTTACATTTGGGACATTCCCTGAGACAGTGCGCAGTGGCATTCCTGAACGGGAGATCAAACGCATAAGTGGCTTTGTGAGCCAAGCGGAAGAACATCTCCCTCCAGTTTTCATTAATAAAAGAAGCTCTAATTTTCCCCCACCATGCTCTGATTTTTTGCTGTATCTCGGGGTCGCTCATGTATATTTTTTTATGTTTTACTGCTTTTACACAATAAAAACACTTTTATTCAAAAAGGAAAACACGTTTTTGCATCACCATAGTCTGATAGCCATAACTTTTTTTATTTTTCTGTGTACGGAGATGTGTAGGGGCCTGTTTTTTGTGGGATGATTTGACGTTTTTATTGATATCATTTCTGGGGGACAAGGCTTTTTGATCAGTATTAAATCCGATTTTTGGAAGGCAGGGTGAAGAAAATACTGCAATCCTAGTAGTGATTTTTACTTTTAACAGTGCTCACCGTGCAGTATCCATGACCAGTTAGCTTTACTCACTGGGTCAATACAATTACGGCGATACCCGATTTATATATAGTTTTTTTTTTTTTTTTTTGAAGCAATTTAAAAAAAAAAAAAAAAGTTTTTTATTGTGTAAAACAATATTAATGCATCGCTATCTCTTGAGCCATAACTTTATTTTTCCGAATACGGAGACGTGTAATGATATTTTTTTTTGCGGGATGAACTGTCGTTTTAATTGGCACAACTTTGGCCTTTATATGAGTTTTTGATCGCTTTTTATTCCATTTTATGTGCTGCAGGATGAACAAAAATCGCAATTCTGTGACTTTTTTGTTTGTTTTTTTGCGGCGTTCACCATACGGGTTAATTAACGTGACAGATTTATAGGGTGGGTCGTTACGCACGCGGCGATACCAAATATGGGTACTTGATTTTTGAGGCGATTGCCGTTTGTAAAGGGGGAAAGGGCGGTGTACGTATTTTTTATTTTATTTTTTGTGTTTGTGTTTTACTTTTTTTACTTTTTTTTTTTTTTTACTTTTTAACATTTTTTCACTTTTCCCCAGTGGGGATTTGTAACAGCAATGGTCAGATTGCTGTTACAGTGGTAGACCTGTACACAGCGTTGCTGCTGTGTACTGGTCACCATGGTAACTGACGATCACCATGCCCACAATGCATTGTGGGCATGGTGACATCACCAGACTACCCGGATGCTTTCAGAAAGCATCCGGGGAGTCGGGTAAGAGACCAGTGAGCGGCATCTCTGCTGCTCACTGCACCAGATCGCAGGCAGCAGGAGCTCACTCCTCCTGCCTACAGCTTCGATGTCAAATGATAGGTCGCGACATCGAAGGGTTAATCACCTGCGGCCGGGGCTCACTCCGGCTAGGGGTGATGTGGCATGAGGCCAGCGGTAATTTACCGCTGGTCCCATGTCGCGATCATGCGTGGCTTGCCTGTAAGCCCGCAGGATCGCCAGGACGTATGCATACGTCCATTTGCAGGAACACATTTCCCGCTAGGACGTATGCATACGTCCAATGTCAGGAAGGGGTTAAGCAGTCTTATCAGTTTTTCCTCATAAATTCTGATTGCACTAAGGGTATTCGGAATAATGCACTATAGTAAGAGTGCCCTATTTAACATAAAAAAATTTTTGATTAAACCGATAAAAACCCCCAAACTTTATTCTATTATATTATGTTATTTTAAAGGGAAGGCTGTTGGTTGTTTTTACCCCTCAGTGGTAGATAAGGGAGGGTTAAAGCAATGTAAGTATACCTTGGTGGATAATCATACTAGCCAGGGACGTGGCTAGGGTCCCAAAATATCCGGGGCCCGGGCCCTTTGTCAAGTTTTTTCTCAGTAGGGCTGCGTTCACACTGCATTTTTCACGCCCCATGAACTGCGGCATGTGTTTTTACAGAGAAAACCAGCGTCCGTGTGGCCAGCATCACATTACATCGTATTTTTGGGGCATAATTGTGCTGTAATGCGCCCAAAGTGCACCCCACAAATACGGTAAAATCATAGTGGTGAGTGCTATGATTACCTGTTGTTTTCCCTGGCACACCGAACCCGCCGTAAAACTAAGTGACAGGCAAATTCTTTTAGGGGGAAAAGTGAAAGTGGATGGGAGGTGCGCCAGAGTTCCGCTGATATTCCGCCCTGGACAACGCTTACTTCCAACAGCAGGCGCATATCGATGCGCACAGGTATGTTCCACAGTGCACTGTGTGTTTTGGAAGCGCGTACTTTCAAACACGGGGGAGGGGGGTTCCATTCACGACCACATGTCACTTCTTTCCCCTTTGTACAATATGATCGTATTGTACGCCGGGGGAGACGGACATAATTCATAGTTCTCTATGAGAGCTATGAATTACAGCAATTGCTGGGTGCATGTCAGGCGTATAAAAGCGCAAATCCGCAGCGAAATGCGCCCTGCGATTTATGCAGTGTGAACACACCCTTAGTCTGGCTGCAGCAGCTCACTAAAAACATATGACACTCAGACAAATGACAGGTATAAAAAAAAAATTATGTTCAAATATAAGTCATCATCAGGTTTTAGTTTACACGTCTAAGGGACACACCAGGCAGCATTATGTTTTAGTGATGTGAATGGGGCGATATTGTGGATATGTGTATACATACACATATATACAGTACATACACATTTGCATACACACATATATACATATACATGTATACACACATATACAAACTCATACATATATAGATACACACATACATGTATACATAATACATAAACACATACATGTATACACACACATTTACATTACATGTATACATACACACATATATACACACACACACACACACACATATATATATATATATAAATATACACACACATACATATATACAAACACACACATACATATATATACAAACACACAGACAGACACATACTCACTCACGTTAGACCTCCAGGATGAGCAGGAGATGGGACTGGAGCAGAGATAACAGCGGAGCCTCTCACTGCCAGACAGAAAGTACACTTACTCAGGAACTACAGTGAGCAGCTATCGCCCCTCCCTCCCTGCCTGTAATTGGGAACGTTCCTGCGTAGTATGTGCGTCCTGAGGACGCACGTATGGTTGAATAGATCGTCGGCGCTCCAGCACTACAGCAGCGGCCTGGAACCCGATGAGCTGAGGCTCGGGGCACAGGCAGTTTTATCCGGGGCACAAGCCTAATGACACAAAACTGGGCACAAAACTGCCTAGTGACGCCTCTGATAGTTACATAGTTAGTACGGTTGAAAAAAAGACACGTGTCCATCAAGTTCAACCAATGGTGGGGAAAATGTTGGTGAAGGGAGAGAGACAAGGACATTAAGCACAGCCTCACCACTGGTTAATGTCCTGGAACCCACAAGGCAAGAACCAATCTGCTCCAGTGGAGACCCTATCTCTGACCTCAGAGCCTCCACCAGCCAGGATCCAGAATTTTACACAGCTACGTACGCATTAATATTCTTTAGTTCTAGGTTGGTATCTAAGCCTTTCTTGAAACTCTACAGTTCCTGCTGTGAAGAACGCTCTTCTCCTCTGGAAATTGAATCCTTTTTTCTCTAGTCGAAGGGAATGTCCCCTTGTCTTTTGAGGGGGCTTCACCTGAAATAATATTTCCCTATACTTTTTGTAGGGACCATTTATATATATTAATCATGTCCCCCCAAAGCCCTCTTTTCTCAAGACTAAATAAGTTCAATTCTACTAACCTCTCCTCATAACTAAGATGCTCCCCTTATAAGTTTGGTTGCTCGTCTTTGTACTCTCTCTAGCTCCATTACATCTCTTCTATAAACTGGGGCCCAGAACTGAACAGCATATTCTAAGTGAGGTCGCACCAATGCTATGTACAGTGGTAGAATTATGTCCTTGTCCCGCAAGTCCATGCCTCTTTTAATACACAACAATATCTTATTTGCCTTAGAGGCAGCTGATTGACACCTCATGCTTCTCTGTAGTCTATGATCTACAAGACCGCCCAGATCTTTCTGAACAAGTTTTTCTCCCCCTAGGACATATGATGCCTGTAGATTATTTCCACCCAGATGCAGAACTTTACATTTATCCACATTGAACCCCATTTGCCAAGTGGATGCCCAAGCACTCAGTGTGTCCAGATCTGCTTGCAATTTATGAGTATCTTCCATAGATTGCACTACCCTGCATATCTTGGTGTCGTCTGCAAAAATCGAAACCGTGCTATTGATCCGTTCCACTATATCGTTAATAAATACATTAAATAAGAGAGGACCCAATACTGAGCCCTGCGGTACACCACTCACAATCAGGGACCACTCAGAGTATGAGTCATTTACCACCACTCTCTGAGTACAATCCAACAGCCAGTTTTTAATCCAATTACACACTGTTATCTCTAACCCAATGGATTCTAATTTACCTAACAAACGCTTATGCGAGACAATGTCAAATGCCTTTGCAAAGTCTAGAAACACAATATTTACAGCTGCCCCGCTATCCAGACTTCTACTCACCTCTTCATAAAAACAGATCAGATTGGTCTGACAGCTTCTGTCCTTAGTAAATCCATGCTGGCAATCACTAATAATATTGTATTTGTCCACATACTCCTGTATTTAGTCCCTTATGAGCCCCTCAAACATTTTTCCCACAACAGATGTTAAACTTACTGGTCTATAATTACCTGGGCAAGACTTGGAGCCTTTTTTGAAGATGGGAACTACATTTGCCTTACGCCAGTCTCCTGGTACTATACCAGTCACCAGGGAATCTCTAAATATCATGTACAGGGTCACAGAGATAACCAAGCTGAGCTCTTTAAGAACTCTTGGGTGTAAGCCATCAGGGCCTGGAGCCTTGTTCACATTCAGTTTATTTAACTTGGCTTTGACTTTTTCTACACTGAGCCAATTAATTGATTAATTGATACTAGCTGAGTAACTAAAGAAAACAAGTTTTAGTCCCCTCACACTATAATAGTGAGTGTCCAAAGGCAGAACAAAAAAAAATGTAAATGTCAAAAAATATCATTCAAATTTTAAAAGCACTTTCTATTTATGACATAAAAAATAAAGGAAAAAAAATTCAACATAATTGCTATAAATAATGTATCATTGGAAACGCGCTGACTTGTAGAATAAAGTTTTGTCATTTGTACCCTACTGTATAAAACCAAAAAATAACAGTGCCCTTGTCTTTTTCCCCATTCCACTACACAGTTTATTATTTTTTTTGGGTGGTAGACAGGGGGACGTTTTCAATAAATGATGTAGTGTAATACATGGTACTATTTAATAAAAACACTCATATGCCTATGTTAATGAAACAACAGCAGATTTATAACACCTGGAAGCCGCAATGAAAGAGTTAAAGGGGTTTTCTCGTCACAAGTTTTCGCAAACTTGAGCTGTTTCTCTGTCTCTTATAGCTTCAAATCCAGGGGTGAGTCTTTCCTCCCAGTAGGTGTGTCTATCCTTACTAAAGACTGGTGAGATCATCATTCTGTGTGAGCACTGGAAGGGAGAAGATGTCACAGCTCTGCAGACCTCCGGCAATGGTCAGTTCTCATGTGTGCAGAGCTGTCACCACCCTCCACAAGCTCCTTGCAACCAGAACACCTGCATTAGTGTAAACAGTAATACATACAGCCTCAACTGATGAAACAAATGTGAGAAATGCACTCTCCTCCCCCCTCTGTTATCAGGCAGGGGTTAGAGGGGGAGCGTATAAGGCTGTGTTATATGTGGGGAGAGTGAGTAATTGCCCAGATCCTTAACACACAGCTATCACTTGGAGATGAGCAGAGAGAGGAACTCAGACCGCCTTTATTACACAGACAGCAGCCATCACAGAAAGCTGAGGCAAGAATCCACAGCACACCACAGATTATATACAGGACTGGTTACCCCTTCTACAAGCACCCTAGTATCAATCCTTTTGTTCAAGGTGTGCGGCATCCCCTTCAATCAAGAAAGCTGAGACAGCTAGTTTCACTTTCATTTCCAGTTGCTCAGAGTGGAGTAAGCATAGAGTGCAGGCAGCCAATCACAGCACAGGTGGCATGGCCCTACCTCAGGCTGCCGATTTACCTCTAGACACACAGATTAGCTCATACCTGCTATACTAAATGATTTAGGCAATGCAAACCAATTGCAAAAGTGCTTGTTTTTATGCCCCCATCATTACAGATATGATCCTTGTAGCAAGAAAACCCCTTTAAGATTATTTAAAATGTAAGGAAATCATTGCACATGTGGGGGAAATACTGCAGACTTTCTGTATGGGTTTGCACACTGAAATGGCAGGACCAGTCAAGTGAAATAAGATTTACATAAATCTCATGTATAGGCTGCTGAATTTTTCATGCTAATCATAGAAATTGACCTATGGTGTAGACATGGTGCACCTACCGTACTGTAAAAAATTCTGTTATACAGCAGTTATAAAATTCTTTAAGCACTTTTAAATACTACAGTATAATGCATGCTTAGCAACAGACTTGCAACATTTCTGTTCTCTTGTCAAACAGAAAGAAGTTTTAAAGTCATAATGCACTGTTAGGCCACGTTCACACGGCTTATTTAGGGACGGATTTTGTTCCGTATTTCGCACCGTACTGAGGTACCCAGTCATTACGGCAATCCACAGTTCTCATAGAGAACTATGGATTCTGTCTCTTCTCCCCGCTTGCGAAATACGGCGAGCGGGGAGAAAGTGACATGCACATTATACCGGCGGGATACGCGCCGTGGATAATGGATGTCTATGGGGCCGGCGAGCAGCCAGCCCCACCTGCCCCGCCCCCGTTACATGGCAGCCGGAGTAATTGTGGGTGAAATCCGTTCCCGCAATGAGCCGTGTGAACATAGCATTACGGATTTCTTCTATTTTCCTTCTGAATTCTGTAAAGTTCCTTTAACATGGAACACATGATGCTAGCATACCATTTTCACCAGAGGCAAAGTTGCAGCATTAGCTGTGTACACAACAAACAGCCTTAGGGTATGTTCACACGCGGTTTGTAAAATTTTTATTTGGCTACGTATTACATACCCAAATACGTATTTAACAATGTTCCATTCAGTTTTCTATGTCTAGAGGAAAGAGAGTTTCTACTCGTACATAAAACATAGAAAGGTATTCTTTACTGTAAGAGCATTAAGACTGTGGAACACTCTGCCCGAGGAAATTGTCATGGTGAACTGAAATGAGTTCAGAAGGGGCCTGGTGCATTTCTAACATGCAATAATACTACATGTATAATATCCTGAATCACTTCCGGGGATCTTTGTCCATTCCATGTGGCCATAGCAGTAGCTAGAAGTCTGGTGTGCTCTGCATCCATCACATCAGTATGACCATTTTTAAGCATTTCAATCCACTTATAGACAATTCTACATGAGAAAAGTTTATCCTGACACACCTGTCCACAAAAAGTATATGATAGAATGCTGTTCCTCTTTAGTGCAATTTATAGGTTCCGTAGCCATCTTCACCACAGTGTGACAACTCTGTTGCTAAACTGCGAGGTGCGGACTTGTCAGACAGATTAGTCATTTGACCCTCTCAGACACACCTTTTCGAACAAAAAATATAAGGGATGGACCCCTCATATAAAACATGAAAAAAGTCTATATGTTGCAAAGAAATAATCTAAATGACACATAAAATATCTCCAAGTTGCACCCCAAAAACGTCAATTTCTCCCACGTAATACAAGACTTAAATACAAAAAAATATAAAAGTAATCCCTGCCATAATGCAGTGATGAAAAAAATGTGTCTGGTCATTAAGATTTAACCAGTGGGAATTTTAACCAAAATAGAAGTGTAATCAGCCCTTCGAAAGATTGGTGCACTCTAGAAATCAGTGAAGCTTATGTCCTATTTGAAGAACATAGGCACAACAAGAAAAACCCCTGAGTGATGGAATTTTTTTTTATCCAAAATGTGCAGGAAGTTTTCTTTGAGTAGTGACACCACCAGCTACAAGCCAAGCATGCAGTACTTTTATATTGAAGCCTCTCATTTGATATAGGACAGATCTACTAAAATAAGCAAGAGACAAATACAGTATAAAGCATTGGAGTGTCTCAATTAGACCATCTATGTACAGTTGCCATCTTGATATCCAACTACTACTTTAAGCTGAGTTTTGTGGTTTACTAGCATTAGCTCTGTACTTGGAAGTCCCATACAACAGAATAAAGAGTTTTGGGCAAGTGGAACCAACTCCATGCTGACCAAGATTTTTGACCTTCCGTTCCGGAGATTGGATTGTGTCCCAGAGGTGGAACCTGCACCTATAATACTTTGATGGCATATCCTATCCGTATGCCGTCAAAGTGCAAGATAGGAACACCCCTTTAACGCTAAATCTATGTAGGAGTTTTCATGCTTTGTACCATTAAACTTCAGTTCCGTAATATCTTAGAAAATTACCCCAGTATTCTATACTTTTAGATGTTGAACAAGACCAAACAAAGTTTTCAAAGATATACATTCACTTTAGATTTTCTTTTCAGCAGAGTGCTCCCTGTACAGAGCAGGTTTTTTTTTAGGTCAGGCCAAATATCGAATAGGAATGGGAAATCTAAAACTAGCATGAAATGAACTTCTCTGTAAATACTTTGAAAGAAAAAGCCCTTATATTAAATCTCTTCTCCTTTTCTGTATATAGTCACAAAGTGGAAAGCATTTTGTAAATAAAGAATTAGAATTGCTTCCCAGTAAGCTCATCAATTATAAATGTGACGGCAGCCGGTACAAACATCTCAGCCGCCCCACTGCTGTAAGCCTTTAAGAAATATATTGAGGAAAAAGTGTGTTTGAGTATGTACATCAGTCTAGATATTTATTGCCCTTTTGCATTAAGGCCACAAAAATTAATCACTAAATAAGATGTCGGACCTTACAAGTCTGGAACAATGATATAAAAGGCATACAATTTATCAGTTTTTTAAATTTAAAACAGCTTGCAAAATATATCAGATGTAATGTTTGCTGTACATCACATATGTCAAACTCAAGGCCTGCGCGCCACACCCTGCCCGCCATGTCGTTTTATGCAGCTGGTAAAAGCATAGACACACAATGAGCAGGGATATACAATGTCCGAATGCAGGAGGACTGGATCTCCACTTTCCCCAGAGGGCACAACCAGTACTTGCCAGTGCTGGTGTCACAAGCACAGGGTGTTGGCAACATCTTGACTTTGGAGCTGTATAATGTCTAGAGCAAGGTTGAAGCTCTCATAGGTATGGCTGATATAGATACTTTTATACAGACAAAAATGTTTGTATTCAGAAGAAAGAATATGTGATACAAAATGACACATATCTGTGTGACTGCAAAGGACGCGCCGAGTGCTGTGAGAGTCCCACATATAGACCAACATATCTGCTAAAAAGGTGAGTGATCACGGGATAAAGGATATTATGGACTGGTACAGTATGCATTGTAAAACATTAGATGTGTTCCGCATGAGTCAGGGAAACTTTGATTTGCATCTATTGTTTCCAAATTGTTGAAACTAATGATGAATGTGCTTTATATGAAAACTGTAAGAATAACCCCAAAAGTGGATGAGATGTATTGGACAGTGTGAAACATATTGAGTGTCATGAAAAATCTAGCCTACTGTGTAGTATATAATAGGGCTAGGGACTCAAAAAAAAAACTGGTTATATACAATAGACATTTGATTTAGTGTTATGTGATCTGGCTATGTACTAGATCGGGTTTATGTGATACATAGACCCTACTACACTTGGGTCACATTTTATGGGTATTTTAGGGGAAATCAATTCAACCACTTCTTTTAAAAACCCTGGGGTTTGGGAAATGGTTTTTAATCGGGACACCCCAATATAGTTCTCTTTTTTTGAAAACAACTGGAATTTGTTGGTACTATCAAGAGGAACCAGTCAATGGGAGTGATTGTCAATTTGGAAAAATCCTGATGGTGTGCCCTCCGTGAAGTGTTTGGCGACCCTTGTCTGAAGTCACCTTTTTGGGATGCTATGTCCTATGTCCATTCAGTGGGACTCTTAGGGGACAAGTTGTACGTCCCACATATTGTATGTTACACGTGCACTGTATAACATAAATAACAAATCTGGAATTACATGACAAGTTGTGTCTGATTTGAGTGTTTCCTGAGTGACACAAGACTGAATGTACTCAGTGGTTGCAATGCTTTTACAACATAGACAACCTTGTGAATTACAGCAAGAATTTTCCTTTGAGACCAGAAATGGAAATTTTTATCTGGGACAGTGCTTGTTTGGGTTTTCTTATTTTGAGAGACCTTGCTTGGTGCCAGGATTCCCTTTGGGTTTTTGGAGCTCGTCTGAACCCCAAAACCCTGGTCCTGTCAGGGATCACCCTGCCCCCAGGTATGGCTCCTGTTGTATCAGATACCAATGTTTCTGCAAGATGTTTCTTATTTTTTGGATATCCATAATTTTATAAGAAAACTGACTTTAAGGAAACATTTTCTGATAAATCCACCCACACATACAAATGACACCAAAAATTCAGTAACTAATACATTTGACGTACAACCGAAATCAAACTTTTATCCTCTGAAGTCACAAGGACACCTGTTAAAAACATTCCAGGACCTTGTTTTGAAAGAAATTCAAAAACTGGAACCCCAAAAGGACAGACCCAATTTTGTCAAAAGCGAGCAGAGAGAAATTAAAAAATCAAAAAAGAAAACACTGAACTATTCATACGTCTAGCAGACACGGGGGGGGGCGGTATAGTACTATAGAAATGGGATGACTATCATAAGGAATCACTTACCATTCTTTCTGACCAAGCATATTATAAAATATGTTCCACAGACCCGTTTAAAGAATTACAAAAACAGCTCCTGAACTTCTTTCATGAAGCTGTTTCTGAAGGGTTAATAGACAGTAAAACCAAGCAATTTTTGTATATAAAGGAACCTAACATACCATTCTTCTATTATTTACCAAAGCTGCACAGAAATATAACAAATCCTCCAGGCAGACCAATAATTTCAGCCATAAATTTCCCAACTAGCAATCTTTCACACTTCCTAGATTTGCATCTTCATCAATACGTTAAGTTAGAAAGCCATCTCAAAGATTCAGCACATTTAATATCACTTCTTTCTGATATTGAGGTGAAGGATGAAACCACATTTATCACTCTGGATGTCTGTTTCTCTATATACCAATATTCATCATGAAGTAGGCCAAAATGTTTTTAAAAAACACTTTTTGATCAGAGGCAAACCATTACAGAACCATATAGAACATTTCTACTAGTGGAATTCTCTATGTATTAAAAATAATTTTTTCCAGTACGAAGGCGCCACCTACTGGCAGATAAAGGGGCCCCGCATGGAACGAAATTAGCGCCCGCCTACGGAAATCTGTTCATGGGTCTATTTGAAAATCTTTAAATATATATTTTTTACAGACATTACAACCATGTCTTGTTTCTATAAAAGATTCATAGATGACTTGTTTATGATATGGCAAGGTCCACAAGGAGAAATAGAGCTATTTCTAGAGCACATTAAAAATTTAATGACTTTGGCATTTCTCTAACAGCTAACACAAACCAAAAGGAAATAGAATTTTTGGATTTAAACATTTCCAAAGAAAATGAATGATTTATCACTTCCAAATATTTAAAATCTGTAGACTCCAACAGTTATATTAACTTCAATAGTGCACATCACAAACCCTGGTTGGTTAACATTCCGTATGGCCAACTCAAAAGAATAAAAAGGAACTGTACAGATGACAATACATTTAAAGAACAGGCCAAATCATAGAAAAAAGAATTAAAGATAAAAAATAACCAAATTTTAAAAAAGAACCAAACAAGCACTATCCCAGATAAAAATTCCATGAGGGCTCAGGAAGTTCTTGCTGTAATTCACAAAAGGTTGTCTATGTGTAAAAGCATTGTAACCACTGAGTACATCCAGTCTTTTTTCACTCAGGAAACACTCAAAATCAACACAAACTTGTCATGTAATTCCAGATATGTTATTTATGTTATACAGTGCACGTGTAACATACAATATGTGGGACGTACAACTTGTCCCCTAAGAGTCCGACTGAATCGACATAGGCATAGCATCAAGAAAGGTGACCTCAGACAAGGGGTCGCCAAACACTTCACGGAGACACACCATCAGGATTTTTCTAAATTGACAATCACTCCCATTGACATGGTTCCTCTTGATAGTACCAACAAATTCCAGTTGGTTACAAAAAAGAGAACTATATTGGATGTTCAGATTAAAAACCATCCTACCTCAGGGTTTAAATGAAGTGGTTGAATTGATCCGCTAAACATACCTATAACTGTGACCCAAGTGTAGTAGGGTCTATGTATCACATAAACCTGATCATAGCACGTAGCCAGAGCACATAACACTAAAGCAAATGTCTATTGGATATAACCAGTTTTTTTTTTTTTTTTTTGTCCTAGCACTATTATAACTCACAGTAGACTAATTTTTCATGACACTCAATAAGTTTCACACTGTCCAATACAACTCATCCACTTTTTGGGTTTATCTTACAGTTTTCATATAAAGCACATTCATCATTAGTTCAACAATTTGGAAACAATAGATGCAAATCAAAGTTTCCCTGACCCATGCGGAACACATCTAATGTTTTACAATGCTACTGTACCAGTCATCTAAGTGATACAAGTCCATAATATCCATTATTCCGAGATCACTCACCTTTTTAGCAGATATGTTGGTCTATATGTGGGACTTCACAGCACTCGGTGCTTTCCCTTTTCAGTCACACAGATATGTGTCATTTGTATCACATATTCTTTTCTTCTGAATACAAACATTTTGTCTGTATTAAAAATATCTATATCAGCCCTCCCCATGAGAGCTTCAACCTTGCTCTAGACATTATACATAACTCTCTCCCTCCTTCATGTATACAATGCTTCACCACCAGTCTATCAGGCAGCCGCCATATGTAGTGCTTTTTGTTGTTATAAGGGGGATTCTGTCTGTAAACCTTAGTTGAGGAACAGTATCCTTTGAGGGAACTCGTCCTCACACTTGCGATCGATCTTTTCCCTATGTATCCATCAAAGTCTCTTTTAAACATTATAGATGCTGGTTGACGTTCAACGTATGCATAAAATTGCCAAAATGTTTAACACACTATTTACAAAATGTTTCAGAGTATGTAACTATCAACTAAATTTTAAGTACTACCGACCGTAAAGGGTGCTGATCACTCAAAAGTATATATAAATTAGAGTCTATTATAATATATTTGTTGAACTTTAAGAATTTGTCCATATATTTTAAGTAATCAAAGTAGTTAATCACACTGCTCTATCCAAAGATTGACACTAAAACTGTCCACCACAAACTGGGATCCCTGGTTGCCAGTGAGACGCCCGATGTGAGTGTGACTGACCGGGTGTCCTCCCCCAACCCCGGTATCTCTTGGGTCCTGCAGTCACATGGAGCGGATTAGCTTGATCTATGTTAAAACTATTTAAAGTCTGACACTAATCCCATCTTTTAATGTTTGAAATGCCCCTGATTAAGTGCCGGTGTTGGCTAAAGAAACGCGTAGGGGTTTTAGATTTTATACTTTGTATGTGTTTTATTAATTTGAAATAAATTAACCTAACACTGATCCAGCCCAATAGTGCATGACTCACTATACCTCTGAGCACTACTGCCCGAGTTTTTCTTTTTAGACTGTACCTTCCAAGATAGAAAGCTCGGTGCTAAAGAGGTGGAAGGGGTTGACATATACACATCTTGGCCTGTTACTGACCACGATCCACACTATGGGCCTTTGAGGGTATACATAAAGTTAAAGGGGTTGTCCTCATACAAAGAATAGCTTTTAAAATGTAGGAACACTAAATAAGACGTTTCCAAATATATTGTTTTGGTTCATATTTTTTTTTTTAAGAAGCTACAAGTGATTTTATCACCTTCTTGCTCTCTCTGGTTTCCCAAGTGACCAACCTGTGTATCCTTACCCCTGCTGTTTGTTCTATCTGATAGCAGGGAGTGAAGTCATCACACAAGTCACTGCAGTGTGAAAGCTTGTGCGTTATCTGATCTTTCAGACAAAAGATTAATTACTCTACTGTTTACATTAGCTCAGAAGCTTCTCCAGACCTCAGAGAAGGTAATTTATTTCATCTAGACTGATAAACAGAGAGGTCTGAATACACAGAACTCATATGCTAATTGTCACGGAGGCCCCTGCGACCACTGTCCTGGGTCGCAGGCGCGTCCGTGCTCCTGCTCCCAGCGGAGCCCCGTCCCGCACATCGGGTTCGGGGTCCGCTCACTTCCCCATCCCCTCCGGCTTCCACTTACCCGGCCACGCTCCTGCTCAGCCTGTCTTGGTCCCCCGGCATGTGCCTCCGCCCCTAGGGCGCGTGCGCCGGCAGTTTGAAATTTAAAGGGGCGTGCGCGGGTAATTGGTCATTGCCGGGCACTGCTTTAAGTCCGGCCTCTTCCTGGCGGCCCTTGCCGGGTCCTTGGTGTATATCCAGTTGGAAAAAGCCTTCCTGTATTGTCCTAGTCTGCCTATGCCCGTTACTGAACCTCCAGTCTACGTTTACCAACCATGAACCTTGGCCGCCAGTCCTGACCATTCATCTCCTGTCTATGTTTTAGCGAACCAGAGCCGCCTGTCCTGACCCTCCGCCCTGTCCCCGCTACGAGCCTGCCAGCCAGATCCGTACATCGCCTACACTTGGCCGCCACCGCAGTCAACCCCCCGCCAGTGGAAGTGACCTGGGAACTCCCTCCGCAGCAAGACCTTCCCCCCAAGCTTTGCCGGGCGGCTCAGGTAATACCAGGAACCTACTTATATTCCACTCCCTGGTGTGGGTTACGCCATCGCCCTGCGGTGTCCAGTGGGATCCTCCTCCCAGACCACTACATAGGATCTCGGCCATGATCCCGCCAAGGTCCGTTACCCAGCCTGGTGCGGATCTGACGCCGTTGTTGCCCGCCAGTCACAGCAACTCGGACCCTCAACAGGCGCAGCAACTTAATCAGCTATCCACCATGGTTGCAGCAACTCGTTAACGTCCATCAGCAGCAACCCTCACACAACTCCAGTGGTTGTCCCCTCGCCTCTACGGTTCCTGTGGCCCTGAGGGGTCCCAAGCTCCGGAATTCGCTCCCAGCTAATTTCGATGGAGAACTGAAACTACTGCATGGGGTTCATCACCCAAATGGCGCTATGCACGTGTAGCTGAAGGTGGATCAGTTCCTGTCCGAGACGTGCGAAAAGTGGCTTCGTGGTCAGCCCTCCTCTCCCGAAGGCCCCGGTCATGGGCTACACCTCTGTGGATAGGAACGATCCAGTGGACGGCGGATCATCCGAGCTCGTTCCTCATTGAGTTTCCGGCAAGTCTTCGAGAACCAGGCTCGTACATCCTCCGCTGAGACAGCCCTCCTAAACCTACGTCAGGGGGGAATCTGTCTGTAGGGCCAACGCGTTGCAATTTCCGCACTCTGGCCTCTGAACTGTCATGGAACGAGCAGCTTCTGTGCGCCCCTTCAAGAAAGGGCTCTCTCAAGTCGAGTTAAGGACGTCTGGCAGTTAGAGACCTCCCCGTCCTTCCCTCAGCGACCTGATCCGGTTAGCTACCCCATCGACGTACATTCATTAACCGTGAAGGAGGAAACTTCGCAAATAGAGGACAGTCAGCCCAACCTCCGCCGTTTCCACGCCATGGCACCGGTGTTTCCAGAGGCCCCCCTCCGCACCACAGCCGCCAACACCCACCGAGAGCCCCATGCAGATTGACCGGCTTCGTCTTCCCGAGCAAAGTTGGCCCAGCGACGCAAAGAACTTGTGCCTCTACTGGTGGCAGCCCGGCATTTACTGGAGGAAATTTGGTCCCAGTTGCCCCAAGCCTGCGGGAAACGCCCCGCACCTAGGATCTGTGGAGAGGCATTCCTAGGTGCAAACTCCTCCTCTCCAACTTTTGTTGATGCCCGTAGCAGGAGTCGTCACAGAGACCTGGTACCTCTTTCCAGGTTACCCCGTCGTTTCCCTGGATTCTGGGCGCAGCACGGAACTTCATCCCACCAGTCTCTGGTGAAGGCAGGAATCGCTTCCGGTGGTTCGCTTGGAAAACCGCTACGTCAATCTCATCCGTCATCGGGGAGCAGCTTAGCTGACACCATCCAGTTTTTTGTCCATACCAAAGCCACTGTCCCTCCACGTGGGGCGCAGCATAAGGAGAAATCGCCTTCTATGTGTTGCACTCACTCCTCATCATCGTCCACGCTCGACTCCATGGCTGCGGACTCTCCACTCTCTCTAATCCTGGACTGGACTTCTGGAGATGTGACTCGTTGGGGGTCCCAATCAGTCTGGGGCGTGTTTGGTAGCACCATGCCCGCTGCTTTTACCTTGCTCTCTCGCTCGACCCTTCAGGAACCGTTGCCCGGGCTGTGCCAGCCCAGAATCTCTGAGTATGCCGATGTGGTTCTCCGAGAGAACAACCGATTGGTCTTCCTCTGCATCGTCCATCCACGATTGCCGCCCCCGTCGACTTATTGCTTGGTAACCAGACCTCCCCGGGGCCGAGTCTACAACTGTCTGTTCCTGGGACCAAGCCATGCCTGAAGTACATCCAGGATAATCTCAGGCTCCAGGAAAGGGTTCAATCCGAAGTCCTCGTCTCCCGCTGGTGCGGGGTTCTTTATTTTCGTAAAGAGGAGGACGGTACCTTTACAGCCCTGAATAGTACTACCGGGTTTTTGAACAAGATCCACGGTGAAAAACCCGTTACCCTTGTGCCGTATGTCACAGAACTTTTTTGACCGCCTGCAGGCGCAAGGATCTTCTCCAAGTTGATATTGAGAGGGGCCTACAACTTGGTCCGAATCCCCCGCAAAGGCGAAGAAATGGAAGACGGCCTTCAACACCAGGGATGTGCACTTTGAGTACCTTGGTGATGCCCATTCGACTGTGTATAAATGCTGCTGCCGTCTTTCAGGAGCTGTTGAATGAACGTCTTCAGAGACCTCCTCTACTCCTGCGTGGTGGTCTAACCTTGATGACATCCTGGTGTACTCACCCGACCTCGAGACCCACCCGAAGTCATGTTCGTCAGGTGTTGAAGCGTCCTCCGGAGAATCATCTGTATGCCAAGCTAGGGAAGTGCCTACTCCATCAGACTAGCCTCCCGTTTCAGGGTTACATCATTTCTGACCAAGGCCTATGGATGGACCCCAGCGAAACGTCAAGCCGTGTTGCAGTGCCACGCCCAGTCGGTCTGCGGGCTATACAAGTTCAGCTGCTTCTTGGGCATCTTGCAACTACTATCCCAATTCATCACGTCACTTCTCTAACCGCTGGTGGCTCCGATAGTGTGCCTCACCAAGATAACAAGCCAATCCACGCAGTCTGGCCCATCGAGGCCGAAGAGGCGCTTTTTCAAAGCTCAAGTCTGCCTTCTCTACGGGCATCATAACTTGCACTCCGGAATCCCGCAAAAACCCTTCACGCTGAAGAGATGCCTCGTCTGTGGTGCCGGAGCAGTACTTACACAAAAGGTTCCAATGGTAAGACTTAAACGAGCCGGCTCCCCCCCCCCCCCCTTTTTCCAAGACGTTCTCGTCGCCGAGAGGAATTACACGATTGGCGGACCCCGGAGCTACTGGCCATAAAACTAGCTCTGGAATGAGTGGCGCTATCTGCAGGAGGGTGCCTCTATCCCCTCCGTATCTACTCGGCACCACAAAAACCTCAAATATCTTCAAACGCTCAGCGACTTAACCCACGACATGCCTAGGTGGTCGCGCTTCTTTTCTTCCCGGTTTCGATTTACCAGATCCACTTCAGGCCTCAGAGAGAATCTGATAGCTGACCCTCATCCCCGTGCATCCGAGCGGTGGTGGGTGAAGATACTATTCCATAACACATATTCCTCCACCAAAACGTCTTATCTCGGCATCTGGCTCCAGTGGACCCTCCGGAGTGTCCCTCCTGGAAGGACTTATGTGCGCCCTGCTCTCCGCAGACGTAATCTTAAGAATGGGACATTGCTCATGGTGGACGGTCATATCCCGGCGCCCGACAGAACCGTACCACCTGATATCCCGGTTCTATTGGTGGCCAGAACTTGAAAAGGATGTTAGGACTTCGTTTCGTCTGTGACACCTGTGCCCAGCACAAGACGCCACGTCACAAGCCGTTCAGTCTACTACAGCCACCTCCCATTCCTTACTCAACCCTGGTCTAACATTTCTATTGGACTTTATAACTGACCTCCCTCCGTCTCTGGCAACAAAACCACTATTTGGGTGAATCACGGATCGCATCTTCCAAGATGTCGCATTTCGTCCTGTTGCCAGGCCTGCTGTCTGGCTCTCTCCGTCAGGCGGAGCTATTCTTCCGCACGTGTTCCGTCTACAAGGACTCCCTCAGCAAATAGTCTCGGAACCGGGGAGTTCAGTTGTCTCCAGTATTGTGGGCGAGCCCTGTGTAACCAACAAACTCAGGTGAAGCTCGATTTAATCTTCTGCCTACACACCCTCGAGACGAACGTCCCGGTGGAGAGGGTCAACCAGGTCCTTGGGATGTTAACCTTCCTTCGTCATTTCGTCTCGGCACGTCGAAGATATTGGTCCAACTGTGCTGCCATGGGCGAGTGCTCTTATAACTCACTTTTTTTGAAGTGGGTTTCCTGTTTCCGCGGGGGACTCCCCCCCTTCTCATTGTGTATGGGCCTGCATCCCCCGCCCTCCTCACCCTCTGGTACCTCCTCTCCGAGGTCCCGGCGGCGGACGCACTAGTTCAAGATCATGAAGCCATCGGGTCCCAGACCGTCAGTCTCTGCTCCGCTCATGCCGACGCATGAAGATGCAAGCGACCAAAAAGAAGAGAAATCCCGCCCCCCCTCCGATTTTCTCCCCAGGAGACAAGGTGTGGCTCCTCGGCTAGATATGTCCCGCCTAAGATTGCCTTCTCACAAACTGGGATCCCCGTTTCCAGGACCCTTTGGAGGTCATCAGCCTGCAATCAACCCGGTATCCCAAACAAAACTCCGGCTCCCCCCTCCTACTATGAGAATCCCCAACTCCATTTTCATGTCTCCTTACTGAAACCCCTGGTCCTTAATCGCCTTTTTCCCAAAGGCTGTTCCACCTCCGTCTGTGGCTGATGCGCCCAATGGTCCTCAGAGGTCAAATGATACTGGGCATTGAGGAGAACCAATGAAAAAGATACTTTTTAGTGACTGGAAGAGGTTCGGTCCTGAAGCCGAGGAGAATATCCTGAACCCGCAGCCTCATCCAGAGATTCCTCCCATCCAGTAAGAGAGGGGGGGCCCAAGAGGGGGACTGCAAGGGGGTACGGTCACGGACGCCCCTGCGACCACTGTCCTGGGTTGCAGGAGCGTCCGTCCTCCTGCTCCCAGCGGAGCCCCGTCCCGCACGTCGGGTTCGGGGTCCGCTCACCTCCCTGTCCCCTCCGGCATCCACATACCCGGCCACGCTCCTCTCAGCCTGTCTCTCGGTCCCGCCGGCGTGTGGCCCCCGCCCCTAGGGCTACGCGCGCCGCAGTTTTAAAATTTATAAAGGGGCATTGCGCCGTGTAATAGGTCATTGCCGGGCACTGCTCCTATTTAAGTCCCGGCCTCTTCCTGCGGCCCTTGCCGATCCTGGTGTTATCCAGTTGGAAAAGCCTTCCGTAGTACTGCCTATCCGTTACCGAACCTCCATTTCTAACGTTTACCGTCCACATGAACCTTGCCATGCCGCCAGTCCTGACCTTATGCCTGTCTACGTTTACCGAACCAGAGCCGCCTGTCCTGACCTCCTTCCCTGTCCCCCGACTACGAGCCTGCTGCCGATTCCGTACGCATTCGCCCAACCTTGGCCGCCACCCGCAGGCAGCCCCGCCAGTGGGAAGTACCCTGGTAGACTCCCTCCACAGCAAGACCATCCCGCTTTGCGGCTTGGCTCTGGTGAATACCGATACCAACTTGATTCCCACTCCCTGGTGTGGGCTTAAGCCATCGCCTGCGGTGGTCCAGTGGATCCACCACCAGACCTACCACTAATTACAGACAGCTTGGCCAGAAAGAGACAGAGCCAAGCAGCATTATTTCATTCATGAATCCTATGAAACTTGATAAGACAAACCCTTTAATGTGGTCCTTGGTGAGAAGGAGTTTTAAACACCTGCTGTACATATATGCTATTTTTCCCCTCTAAAGGATGTTCTATGTCTAATAAAATGTAGTTTATTTGCTACCAGTAACCTTTAAATGGAGGTGGCACTCGGCCCTATGAGACAATGACGGTGTACTGTTTCTTAGCGATATGCCATCATTTTCTAAAGTGGGACAATCACTTAAGCTCTGAAAAACTGTGTCTGAGATGAGACTACGCTTTCAAATTTTTAAATCGGGTTCAGGAAAAGAAGAATCTTTTATAAGATAATTATTATTTTACTGAGCTACCTTCCAGCAGATGTGATTGAAAGGTCAACAGCAAGTGAATTTAAACATAAGCATATATTTATCATAAGATGAACATAAAAATGAAGTAAAATAAGGGCCAACTAGGTGATCTGTTCTGCCATTACCTACTCCAGTGTGCCCACCAGCTAGACATAACGTTCCTACCATAGATAGATTGTAAGTGAGTTTGAAATAGGACGGAATAGATTGTGAGTTTGAAATAGGACTGAAATGGGACAGAAGTGGGCATAAGGGGGTCAGGAGGATCACTTTATTTGAGAGTACCTGATCTATACACCCCACACCTCATTCACCAGCTCACTAATGCTGATCTACCTTGTAGCCCACTTCCCTCCGCTACTGTAAACCATCCAGTACTCAGCCCCCTGACAATTCTATCCATATCTGCACCACTCTTTTCTCCTCCACCCCTCACCCATGATATACATCCACACACAAAACTGGTTATCTCCCTTTTCATTTCAACCACCACAATTCACCTACTTGCATAGTGCCACGCAAGCGCCGCTCATACACATCACTTAAACCAACTGTCGCGCTTTTTCAATTCTCCTGCTTCTCGCTGCAAGGAGACATCCCCCAAACCCCGCCCACCCTTCTTTACAACTGCTCACATCCCAACCATCCTCCTCTGCCTCCCATTAGAAACCCTGCTAACCCTCCTGCCTAATCAATGTACTTCTTTTCTGCCCCTCTTAAATGTGCACTGTGGAACGCCCGCTCTGTTGGCAACGGCAAACCACTGCTGTTGTCATGACCGTGTTTCATTCTCCAACACCCTCAACGCTCCGAGCTCTCACAGAAACATGGCTCCAGCACTCCTGACACCGCTTCCCTGCCGCTCTCTCACCTATGGTGGGCTAGACACACACCCACACACACCCTCAGACCTGAGACAGGTATCCAATCCATTCTCCACACTGCACTTACCAGTCCTTCCTCCTGTAACCTCCCTCACTTTCCCCTTCCCTTTGAGGTCACATCCTCAACTCTCTTCCCGGCCATTTTCACTCTCAGAGTCGCGGTTAGTGTCCAGACCCCACGGCTCACCCCTGCCAGTTTCTGAATCATTTTGCCACCCACTGGCTCCCTTATTTCCCTCTCTACTGAAATACCCACTCACATCATGGGTGATTTCAAACATCCCCATTGATGACTCATGTCTCCTTCGGCCTCTCAGTTTCCTTTTCACTGACCTCTTCTCTTGGCCTCCTTGCAGTTACAGACTCTCCACACCCTCAAGTGGGAACTCACTTGATCGTCTTCTGTCGTCCTTTCATCAATTTCAAACCTCACTAATACTCCTTATGCTCTCTCCTATCATAACCTCATCTCTTTTACTATCAATATCTCGCCAGCGCTCTGGACACACCTCCCGTCATCCATTCGAAATATCCGCTCCCATTAACACACAGGAACACACAAATCACCATACAGTCCTTACTGTCCCCCAAACTCATCCCTATCCTCCCTGACCTGGCTGTTAAATGTAACAAATAAAAACGCTCTCATCCACCCTAGACATGTTGGCACCATCAACACACCGCACCAACCAGAGTCAGAACACCCACAGCCATGGCACAGACTCCACAGAACTTCCGCCATCTGCAGCGCTGTTATCCAGGTGTGCGGAGCGGTCTGTGGAGAAAGTCTAAGCCTACGTGCAGAACTTTCTCCACTATAAATTCATTTGCTCAGACTTGCCACATTGACCTCACTGCGCCAAACAAATATATTGTCACCTCCCTCATCTCCATATAACACAACAACCCAAAACACCTGTTCGACACCTTCACACTCCCTCCTCAGGCCCAAAGTTCAGGCCCCGGTCACTGACCTCTGTGCTGAAGACACTGGTCACTCACTCAAAGACAAAATTGACAGTATCCGGTCATAACATCTTATCTCAAAAAAACCCAAGAGAACCCAACCTGTCCCCCCCGCACAACCTCTTGTCTGCTTCTCCGCACTTGACCCAACGACAGAAGAAGTGTCCAGACTTCACCTTTCTGCACCGGCCCACCGCACCACCTGCACTAGTGACCTCCATTCCCTCCCACCTTCTCCATCCTATATTCTCCAGGCTATTCTCTCTCCGCCTAACTGCAGATCTGTAACCTCTCACCCTCTCCACTGGGATTTTCCCATCCTCCTTTTAAACAGCTACTATCACCCCTTTAACTAAAAAAGCCCTCTCTGGACCCATCCTGCCTGCTAATTACTGACCAGGATATCTAATCTGCCCTTCAATCATCAAAACATCCTTGAAACGTTGGCTTAGAACTCCCGTTTAATCCGATTATCTCCTGCTAACTCTCTACTCGATCCTCTACAATCAGGATTCCTCACTCTACAACTCCACAGAAACTGCTGTATTTAAAGTCTCTAACTGTCTCCACACTGCTAAATCTCAGGGTAAAACTCGTTGTAGATTCTGCTGGATCTCCCTCTGCAGACTTTGACACTGTTTGATCACCATCTTCTCCTCAACATGCTCCCTGCAATTGGCATCCAGGACACCCGCTCTCTCTTGGTTCCAACCTACCACCTGACCGCTTCTCCAGTGTCTCATTTGCATTTACTACTTTCTTCACCTCTCCCTCTTGCTGTTGGGGTCCCTCAGGGATCAGTTTCTTGGTCCACTCCCTCTTCTCAAATCTATACAGCCCCCATTAGCCAAGCCATCAGTAAATTTGGCTTCCATAACCATCTCTATGCTGATGACACACCCAATTAATTAACACCTCTTCCCGAGAACCTCACTCCTGCCCAGCTACAAAACACAACAGCGACTGTCTGTCCGCTGTCCTCTGACATCATGTCCTCTCTCTATCATCCAACAAACCTCACTAAAACTGAACTTCATTTTTTTCCCCCATCTACTAACCAACCCCCATCTGCTATTTCTCTCTCAGTATGTGGCATCACTTTAACACCTAGGCAGCAGGCCCGTGTCTTGGGGTTATTCTAGACTCTGATCTGTCGTTCACCCCCATATATCCATCCCATTGCCCCTCCTGTCACCTTGCACCTCAAGCAACATCCCAGAATCCGTCCTTTTCTCACTATCGAAACAACTCAAACCCTCATTGTTGACTCTCATTCATTCTCGTCTTGATTACTGTAACCTCCCTGCTAACGGTCTCCCACTCTGCAAACTCTCCCCTCTCCGACTGTCCGAAAGGCAGCAGCCAGCTGCCTTTCTCTCCAGCCTTGCTATACAGAAGCCTCAACCCTGTGTCAGTTCACTGCACAGGTTGCCCATCCAGTACAGAATACAGCATAAACTAATTTACTTTTCATCATAAAGCTCTCCAAAGCGCTGCCAAAACCTCCTCCCTACATCTCCTCCCCATCTCTGTCCCTACCACCCTACCCGCTCTCTTCCGCTCAGCAGCGGACAAAAAATCAACTACGACCAAACTCATCCGAACACTCATATACCCGACTTCAAGATTTTGCAACGTGCCTGCAACCCGTTCTCTGTGAAACATCCTACGCACGACCATCAGGCCGCAATCCTAGCCTTCACAGTTTTTAAGATGTCCCTGAAAATACACCACAACTTAGGCAGGCCTACAAAACCACTAATTGCCTAAGAGCCACACCTTCTATCACACACATCTATCACTCCCTACACAAGGGGATTCACAAGAGCCCTTATCTGTATATAGATGTACTGTCAGGGTGGCATGTTCACCCAATTTTTATATAAACCACCCCATATTTATGAAACAAGGCTGGACCATTGTATATTCAGCACCTCTCCCCTGTTGTCTCCCCAAGACACCCTCATAGATTGTAAGCTCTTGCAAGCAGGGCCCTCACAGACCTTGTGTCTCATCTGTAAGTAGCTTTTCACTGAGAAATGTAATGTCTTTTTTCTGTAATTATAACCCTCTACATTGTAAAGTGCTGCAGAATTTGTTGGCGCTATATAAAGACTATTATTATTATAATAATAATTATAACTGCCATGAATCCAAAATAACGTAAATCCTGGCTGTTAACCTAATCAACTCTTATCCCAAGGCGAAGGAGAGGGCCCCTTATAAACATGATTACCAGTCTCATCCCATTGACATGATCATTGTGGAGGAGTAATGGGGGGACAGGGTCCCTGTTCGAGTGATAGTGGGACTCTCAGCTGTGGGCCTATAGCCATCACACAGCTATCACAATTCCTATGTATAGAAAATAAATGTCATTTTTATGAAAACCCTTTTAACTTCACACCTAGATGACTTTTTCTTCTAAAAATCCATTGCAAATCTGTGACATTATCCACATGTGTTACATATGGATTTTACTGGAGATTTTTCAGACATATTGAGATTACAATCATCAGTGAAAACTTCTTCACAAATCTAATCCTGTTGCAGATTTGAAAATTTGCAGCATGCTAAGGTTTCTGCACATAATTTTTCTTCTTCATGTTGATGGAATTAAAAAAAACCTAGCCACATGTATTGTACTGTAAATTGCCACAGATTTCTGCTGGTTTATCTACAACACAAACCTGTGGAAATTCCATCAAATCTAAAGGGTTTTACCACAAAATAAAAAGCCCTAAACAGGTGGCTTGCAGCTAGCTATGAGCCGGCTGGCAAGAGAATGAAGATGGCAGCGCTTATGGCTATTCTCTCCATCACACTCAAGCACACTTCCTTGGCTATATTCAGAACTCCCATAGAAATGAACGTATAGGATGACTACATGTGGCGCCCTCCTCATTATCATGCACGGCCAGCTCGTAGCTAGCTGACGCAGCGAAAAAGTATTGAACACATGAAGAAAGAGAGGTGCAAAAAACCATAGAAAGTCATGACACAAGCTAAATCTATCAGTTATTAGAAAGCAATCCTACCCTTCAGTGAAAAATAATATCCGCTGGTTCAACTGATGGCCTATAAAAAGGTGTCTCATTACCAAGGTACCACATCTCACATGGGTAGAACCAGTGAGCTGTCTCAAGGGCTTTGCAACCTTAGGGCATGTCCCCACGACCATTTTTTCAGCTGGTTTTAGAGACGGTTTTCGGTTTTGAAAACCGTTTGCAAACAGGCTGTCAAACTTTTTCACAGAACTCTATGGAAAATCCGTGCAGTGGATTTTCTGCCAGACGTTTTTTTAGACCGCAAGCGGTCCGAAAAAGATTGAACGTGTTCATTCTTCCTCCCGGATTATGAACATATCCGTGCAAAGGAGGAGCGCTTTTCTCGGCTAATTGCGGAGAAAAGCCGCCCCCCCCCCTCCCTGCGGCCGTGTACATGGCTGCTAAAACAAAGCAAATACCGGTTGGATTATCCGACCAGTATTTGCTTTGTGCCATGGGGACATGCTCTGTTGGGGCCATAATCCAGAAGTGTAACGGACTTCACCATAAACCGGCCACGACCAGGTGCTCCCCTCAAGATTTCAGACAGAGGAGTGAAAATAATTATCAGAAGAGTTGTCCAAGAGCCAAGGAGCACCTGTGGAGAGTTCCAGAAAGACTTGGAATCAGCAGCCACAATTGTTTTAACAATAAGTAATGTACTCAACCTCTATGGCCTGTATGTGTGATCAAAACGCAAGACTCCATAGCTGAACAAAAAGCATGTTCAAGCACATTTAAAGTTTGCTCAAAAACATTTAGACAAGCCTGTGAAATACTGGTGGAATATAGTCTGGTCAGATGAGGCAAAATGCAACTCTTTAGAAGCTATAATATGCATCTTGTTTGGAGGCAATAAATAGGGCCGTTCCTTGGGGTGGGTGTGGTGGGCGATCGCCCGGGGATCGGCCTCGGACTCTGCGCAGCCGTTACAACATGGCTGCGCAGAGTAACTCAGCAGCTGCACCCTCGCTGTGCAGCTGCTGGTACAGGGAAGAGGCAGGACAGATCGATACCATCCTGCCTCCTCCCCTGTATGTATCAGCGTCGCTGGGGGCGCACAGCTTTCACTGCATCCTCTGCGACACTGGGATCTCTTGGGCCGGCAGCTCTGCCGCCAAGGAGATCCCTGGGAGCTGCGTGATGGCACAAGTGGCGTGATCACGTCACGCCGCTTACACTGCTCTGCAGCTCTCGGACCTGATCACGGGGACCGTGGGATCGTGGTGAGGTGAGTACTTTTTATTTATTTTATTATCATTTCCTGCAGGGGGCATATTACCTGGTTATATGGGTACTACCTGCCTATTGGGGTTCACTACCTGGCTAATAGAGGTATTACCTGGATATAAGGGGCACTACCTGGCTACAAGGGGCCACTACCTGGCTATTAGGGGCCACTACGGGGCTATTAGGGGGGCACTAACTGGCTTTTAGGGGGCACTACCTGGCTATTAGGGGGCACTACCTGGCTATAAGGGCATCTACCTGGCTATAGGGGGCACTAGCTGACTATAGGGGTATTACCTGACTATAGGGGGCACTACCTGGCTATAGGGGGCTACTGTATGGCTATTAGGGGGCACTACTTGACTATTAGGGGGCACTAACTGGCTATTAGGGGGCACTACCTGGCTATAATGGGCACTACCTGGCTATTAGGGGGCACTACCTGGCTATAAGGGGCATCTACCTGGCTATAAGGGACATCTACCTGGCTATAAGGGGCATCTACCTGGCTATAGGGGGCACTACCTGGCTATAGGGGGGCTACTGTCTGGCTATTAGGGGGCACTACCTGGCTATAATGGGCACTACCTGGCTATTAGGAGGCACTCCCTGGCTAAAAAGGGGCATCACCTGGCTAAGGGGGCACTCCCTGACTAAGGGGGTATACCTGGCATAGGGGCACTTACTGACTATGGGGGGGCACAACCTGCTATGGGGGGCTAGGGGTCGGGCTACGGGGGCTTTTTGTATAGCACAGGGGCTTTCTACATGGCTACCATTTAGGGCAATAGAGGGGATTTTTGTACAGAGGAAAGGATTGGTAAGATGTATTAAAAGTGGGATCTAAGATGTTTTTTTAAAAAAATTTTACAGTAAGAGTGGGGGCCCAGGAGAATTTGTCTTTGGGGGTCTGAAACGATGGAGAAGAAAAAGGGAAAAGAGAACAACTTTTTCAGAGATGCCCCTCCTGAAGTCCCGGATGTAATTTTACTGAAAAAAATCGTTTGTATGTCGCGAACCGTGAAGAACTGTCATGTTGTCCCACTGATCAAAAAAATTTTGGTTTTGTAGAAAATAAGGGTTTTTGTACATGTGAACTAGGATAACTACATCCAATAGAGTGCCTGGGGGAAAATTTCCAGCTCTTTTTCCCATAAGCCATTGCTTTATGCAAAACATCATTGAGGTCTGAATGGCAATAAACCCCACAAAAGACCAATTTATTTGGTTTTTCCCTCCTTAAGGAGAGATTTTTTTCCCCTTCCGAACCACCTTGCCTCTCACCCACCAACCCAAATTTCTACACTCCACGACAGGGGGCAAATCCCCCAAAACATGTCTGAGTTGAACTTAACTGTTTGGCTCAAATCCCTTTCACATTGCTAGGCCCCCTGGAGCACATTTAACTGGGGGTAACTACATCCAATAGATTTCGCTGTGGAGTCCTCAGTTTTCTTTTCCCATAAGCCATTGTTTCTATCAAACAGTCAGTGGGCCCCAATGGCAAGAAAAACCCCTCACACTGCCCCCAATTTATTGGGTTTCCCTCCTTAAGGGAGACTTTTCCCCTTCCGAAGGTTTTTTGTTTTCAGTAAGGGTCAGTGTAATCAGGGGGGTTTTCGCTGGCCCCACCGCAAGAAATGAAGTTAACCCCACCCCCAGGGAGCGGATTCTAAATAGCCCCGGGGTTGTTTTCACTAGAGCCCCCGGGCAAAGCGGTGGACTTGCTGCGGGGTGGGGGCTACCAGGTCCCGCTCCCCCTACGTGATTTGTTTTTGCGGGGGCGGCCGGGGTAATCTGGTACAGAATCGAGATTCCAAACGTATTTCGGGGACAGGAGGAGTCAGGATGGTGGCAGGGGGTTTCGGGGGTCAGAGACAGGCAAAGGTCTGGGGGGGGGGCGGCAAGCGGGCAAGGTCAGGAAACGAACAGGCGGACTGGACACGGGAAGACAAACAACTCTAAAATACAGACTACATCCAAACACCACCGACGAACGAGTGAGTGTAGGGGCGTGCACAATAAATAGGGTCGGGCGGGCCCGGGCGATAGCCAATTACCGCGCGCTAGCCCTTTAAATCCAACCAGCCTCGCGCGCGCCCTAACCCGGGGGGTACGCACGCGGCAGCTGTCAAGCTAGAGGGAGGAAGCCAGGAGCAGGGAAACCGGTGAGTAGGGGGTTTCCGGGCCAAGGCAAAGGGCCCAACGGCTGGGGGCAGCGCGGCACCCCCCCCGGGCCCCCCGAACGCACCGGCCCCATGACAGTCCCCTCCCCCCCCTTAGATCTCCCCCCTTCCCTTTAAAATTTAGAGAGGGATCAGGGAAGGGGCCCCCTTTTTCCCACAAACCTCCTCCGCCCGAAACCCTTTCAGCCCCCAAAAAGGGAAGAACCCACCGCCCTCACCCTTCTCCGCTAACACCTCCTTGACCTCAAAGAGTTATCTTTTATTAGGGGACAGGAAAAGGCGGACAGCTAAAAGGGGGAGAAGGGGTTTTCACAGCACCGTTTGAGGGGGGACACGAAAAGGCGTTCGGGAAAAGGTAAGTGGGGGGAAGGGGAGCTTGTAGATACTAGGTTCACCCCGCCGAAGTACCACAAAAGGCCCCATATTTAGGCCCACTTGTAACGGGGCACTTTGAAGGGGATGTATTTTGGGGGATAACCAAACCCTACGCCCGGCCAAATAGGGCGGGGACCACGATACCTGTCAGCCTGAAGTTTGGGCGAGCAAAAAGCCGTAGCGGGGGCCGCGTGTAGTTGCCAAAGCCTTGATGCCCCTTTATTTTGGGGCATCCAGGGCAGGGACAAGACACAGGTAGCTAGAGGGAGAGGTGGGCGGATGTAACCCAAAACGAAAAAAAAAGGGGGAAAAGCCCCAGCAATTCTAAATTTTAAAGATTTTATGGAAAAAACGCCCGGGGAGAAGATTGGACCATTAATCATACAAGCACACAAAATCCGCAAGTAATACCCAACACCTGTTAAAACCCTCTCTACCTCCCCCTTAGTTTGGGGGGTGATATCAGATGAGAAATTCAGTTTGAACCACAACTGACAAACACAGACCCCCCAAAAAATTTAGCAATAAACGGACCCCCCCGTCAGAGACAAAAGCAAAGGGGAGGCCAAGAAAACGGAAAAAACAAAGGAAAAAAGTTGGCCGCTGGGGGAGAGGGTAACCCCCGGCAAGGAAAAAGGGGAGCCATTTTGGAGAAACATCAGTCACCACCCGATGACCGTGTTTTTCCAGAGGGGGCGGGGAATCTGTAACAAAGTCCCAGGGCCAAAATGGGCCAGGGTCTTCCGGTCGGGGAAGGCTGGAACGCCCGGGGTTTGAATGAGGACCAAAATTACGGGCACGGGAAAAGGTCAGGCCAGAACAAATCCCTGACATTTTAAGCGGGGGGGCCCCCCTTAATAGGGAACCCCCGTAAGGACCATGGATTCCCTGGATGCCCAGCTTTTTTCGGAAGAATGTCCCCCCTTCAGGATTCTAGGCCGCAAGGGCCCAAGCACATAAGTTTTCCCGGGGGCAAGTGTTAAAGTCCACGGGGCAGCCATGACGAGCCGTTCTGGGGGGGACATGTCTGTGGAGGAGACTCAAACCCACCGATCCAAGAACAGTAGGGCGTCAGCTTTGACGTTTTTGCCCGGCTGGACGAAAATGAGAAGGAATTCAAAACGGCCAAAAAAAGCGACCACCTGGGGTCCGGGGGTTTTACTTGACCACGAAATATAGGGGGTTTTTAGGCGGTGAAGATGTTAATGGGGCGAGCCCCCTCCCCAGGGGACCCTCTTCTAGACCAATTTATGCCATTTTTTTCGCGATCACCAATGGGATAATTCTTCTCGGAGGGAGAAAGAAAGTTTTGGAAAAAAATCCCCAAATAGCATTTACCCGAGGAGGATCCCCCGCAGGGGACACGCTGGCACACACAGAGGAAGCGTTTACCTCCGAATTTTAAAGGGGAGTTAGGTCCGGCGAGACAGAACCCCAGCAGGGGTTGAATGCAATTTGAGACTTTAAGCTTCTTTTTGGCTTCAGGAGGCCAGGATTTTGGGATTTGGCGTTTTTTTTTTAGTTAAGCCACCAGGGGAGCCCACAAGCGTAGAGAATGTGGATAAATTGTCTATAATAATGGCGAATCCCAAAAAAAAGTTTGAAAAGGCCCGAAGGCCCACCGGTTTTTTTGCCACTGTAACACTGCGGAAGTTTTGAAGATCGATCTGGAACCCTTATAGGACATTTTACCCTAAAAAGGGTAAGCTGGGGATTTTTTAAAGAACTTCCCGGTTTTTTGGGAAAAAGCTGATGGGGCGGAGTCCCCCGAAAAGGGCCTGGCGGGGTGAGCGAGAGCTCAGACAGGGGAAAAAAATTTGAATATCTCCAAGTAAAAAATAACCAGACTAGATAGGGGCCCCAAATCTCGTTACAAATTCTGAAAAACAGCAGGGGCGTTGCAGAACCAAGGCATAACAAAAACTCGAAGTGGCCATCCCCATATTAAACGCCGTTTTCCCCTCATCGCCTTCCCGGGAAACGAAAATTTAAATTACACACCGCGTAGATCCACTTGGAAAAAATTTCACCCACCAGGTGGTCGAAAAAAAGTTTTCTAATTTAAGGGCAAGGGGAGCGTTTTTTACCGAATTTTATTTAACCCCGATGCAATGCAGGGCCGGAGAGACCCGCTTTTTTTTTTTCCACGAAAAAGAAGCCGGCTCCTGCCCCGGAGACGAGGAAATTACAATGAAACCTTTACGAGGTTCTCATGACATACAGACATACCTTAGTCTCCGGACGGGGGGGGAAAAACCCGGGCCCCCGGGGGGGGGAGTCCCGCCAGTTTTTTAATCTATGGGGCAAACAAAAGGGCCGGTTGGAGGGAAAAGTTTTTCGGGCCCTTTTTGATAAAATTTCAGGAGGGGACCCCCAGGACGGTTGCGGGGTTCGACAGGCAACCGAGAGACACCGAAACCCCAACATATGACTACCGTGCTCCAGTCCCCCCAAAGGGCCCGGGGGATGGTCTTTCAACCAGGGGGCCCCCTTTGGGTTTTTAACAAGGATCGAGGGGAGGAGAAAGTTTGCCAAAATTCCTTGTGAAGGCCCAATCTGCAAAGGAGGGGAGCAAGGCGGGGAACGGATGAAAAATAGGGTTCTGCAACGGAATCAAAAGGGGAAAAAACCTGGGCACAAGTTCGTGGTTTTTTAAATTTCCGCAAAACCTGAAACAAAAAAGGCGGTGGCCTGAAAGGGCTGCCGGGGAAACACCAACACATACGGGCATGGTCAGACGGGGAGAGGCCCCGAACACCTAGGGTTTCCTCCCTAAAAGCCCTAGGTGCGGAAGTTTCCCGGGGGGCCCGACAGTCCCCAAAAAATTCCAGAACCGCCCCAATAAAACACGCGCTTTTTGACACCTGTGAACGTTCCTCCCCGGGAAGGGGGGGTTTTTCCAACCCCCATAGGTTTTCTTCTTCGGAACCATTGGGGGGAGAAGAGGTGGCCCGGGAAATGGGACCAACGGGGTAGGGGGGGCGGGAACGAACGACCTTCCCGTGAAGGCGGAGCTCTTTTTTGCCTTTCGCGAACCGAAAATCATTCGGGTGGGTAATGGATAAGCATCCAGACAGCGGGGAAACCTACGCGAGCTCATCCTTGATTCGTCCAAGAGACCTTTCCAGAAAGTCACCACCAAAGCTTTTTTTTCCACCACTCCGAAAACGAGAGTGCAAAACGCAAAAAATTTCTGACCACCGTGGTGTCACCTGACGAAGCCGGGGCAGTCTGCGGCAGCCAAGAATATGGGCCTGGTTCCTCAAAGACCGTGGGAACCCCCGGAGGGGAAGGTTTGGGGGTCGGCTGTCAGAGGATCCCCCCCGATCCCTAGTGGGGAAAGGCCCAAGCCAAGGCCCCTTTTCTAGACAAGAGGCTGATTTTTGAAAGGCCACCTTGGGGCCCCCTGTAGGGAAAAGATGCCCCCATCACTCGAAGTGGGGGGAGCACTGGCTGATGAACCCCCCATTTCTTGGGGTCTCCACATAACGTGAGGGGAGCGGCAGTGCAAGAGGGGTCCCCCAAAACCGGACAGTAGAGCAATGGGGCGCCGGAGCAACGGATGCAGGTGCGCGGGGGCACCATGGAGGAGACGGGCCGCAAGGGTTTTTACATCATGGCCGCAGCTGGTCAAAACTTTTCTCTGCTGGCGACCAAAATCTGGGGCATCCCGGAGGGGCGGGGAAGTACCCGGGGGGGAATCCAGGGCCAATTTTTAAAATGCAATCAGGGTGGATTTCGCTGGACCACCGCAACGAATAGTTAAGCCCTGCCCAGGGACGGAGTCAAAAATAGCCCCCGGTGGGGTTTACCAGAACCCCCGCAAAACGGAATGGACTTGCTGGGTTTGAGGGTACCAGGTCCCCACCCCGACTTTACTTGCTTTCGTGGCGTAAAGGGGGAAAGCGTGGTAAAAAGAATTGAAAAATCCGATACTAGTCGGGGACAGGCAGGAGGTCCAGGAGGGGGGGGAGAGGTTCGGGGCAAGACAGGCAAAGGTCAGGCCCGGCCGAAAGCAGGCAAGGGCAGGAAACAAAGCAGGGGACCCCGGTAAAACGGGAAGACAAGACGAATCTAAAAACAGACTAGGCACTCCAAACCACCCAACAACTGGAGTGAGTGTAGGAGGCGGAACATAAAAGGGTCAGCGGGCCCGGGATGGCCAATTACCCGGGGGCTAGCCCTTTAAACCCCAAACAAACCCGGCGGCTGTCAGAGCCAACGGAGGAAGCACAGGACGGGGACTGGGTGAGTTCGGGGGTTTTTCTGGCCAAGGGCAGAAGGAAACGCTGCGGGCAGCAGCGGCACCCGCGCCGGAAACCACGTAAGCCAGGGGACGGCCGCGGCGCCCACCCCAAGACATCAGTTTTGTACTATTTATCCCCCCATATGGTGGCTTATTCGGTCACTCTGCGGTGATATTGGTTTAGTAGACATTTTAAATATTAGCCTGGGGGTTCTGGTTTTGGGGTATGGTGTTATGTGGTAACTGATGACACTATTTAGTAAATTTTTAAAACGTAGCAATTGTGGTAAAAAACCTTTTTTGGGGGTATCTTTGGATTTGGGTGATTGGATTGGGGTGTTTTTGTTGAGGGTTTCATTAAGTTTTCGGTGGGGGGGAAACTTCTTCACCTCGCCCTCAGTGCAATTTAGCCTAGGAACGGCCCTGGCCATAAAGCACTGCAAAATCACCCCCCAAAAAAACCACCATACCAACAGTAAGTTTGGAGGTGGGAAAATATGGGGTTTTGGGTGCATTTTTTATAAAGGCACCGCAAACTTCATATAATTTTAAGAAAAAAGAATGGGGAAATGTACGAGAATTCCCCTTTTTAAAAATCTCTGCCCCCTACCAGGATGATGGAGATGAAATGAGAGTGGACATTTCAGCAAGACAATGATCCCAAACACACAAGGAAACTGTCAACTGGTTTCAAAGAAAGAAAATAAAGCTGCTAGAATGTCCCGGCCAATCACCTGAGCTGCATCCAACAGAAAATCTGTGGAAGGAGCTAAAGCTCAGAGTTCATAGAAGGAGCCCACAGAACATTCAGGATTTGAAGTGTTTGTGTGGAAGAATGGGACAAAATCCCACTTGAACAATGCATGTGACTAGTTTCTCCATACAGGAGGCGTCTTGTCATCATCAACAAAGGCTTTTATACACAGTATTAAATACATTTCAATAAGCGTGTTCAGTACTTTTTTCTCATTATTACAAATCACTTCATTTATCTATGCTTTGATTTCTTTGTCTGTGTCGTTGTTACCATCATATGGTGAGAATTTCATGCCAATAGCACCTTTAGAAATAAATTTACTTCAATACTTATTCACCCGCTGTATATAGGATTATATCATTTAAAGCAGGATTTCTGAGTAAAAAATCAGAGAAAAAAACTGAACCAGAAAGTGTAACTTATCCCAACCACATTTTTCCCTGTATCTTTGTGTACACAGAGAAAACAGTCAGTCTCTGTGTGTAGGTAGGATAAGTAGTACTTTCACTGTCTCTTAAAGGTGTTGTGCCACTAGAAACATTTATTACCCATTCGCAGATTAGGTGATAAATGTCTGGTTGCTGGGGATCCCACTGCTAGGACCCCATCAATTGCTAACATGGGTCCCCGACATCCTGTACTTCATTTCTGCACAAGAGTGAGGAAGGCTGTGAATAGGGCACTGGTAACAAAATGAGCACTGCTCGTGCATTAAAGTCTTTGGGACCAATGGAGATAGAGTACAGCACCCAGCTTCTCTCCTCTATCATATAACCCTATATATTACAGAGCTCAACTTCTCTCCTATCATATAACCCTATATGTCACAGAGCTCAGCTTCTCTCCATCTATAAAATAACCATATATAGAACAGAGCTCAGCTACTCTCCCTCTATCATATAAACCCCATATATTACAGAGCTCATCTCCTCTATCATATAAACCCATATATCACAGAGCTCAGCTTTCTCCCCCTCTATTATATAACCCCCATACATCACAGAGCTCAGCTTCTCTCCTCTATCATATAACCCTATATTATCACAGAGCTCAGTTTCTCTCCCTCCATCTTATAAACCCTATATAAACACAGAGCTCAGCTTCTCTCCCTCTATCATATAACCCTATATATAACAGAGCTCAGCTTCTCCCCCCCTCTAATCATATAACCCTATAATATTACAGAGCTCAGCCCCTCTATCATATAACCCTAAAATCACAGAGCTCACTTCTCTCCCTCTATCCTTATAACCCCTATACATCAAAAGAGCTCAGCTCCCTCTCCCCTAAACATAATAACCCTAAATATCACAGAGCTCAGCTCCTCTCCCCTATCATAAAACCTTTTAAATCACAGAGCTCAGCTTCTCTCCTCTATCATATCACCCAATAATATCACAGGGGCTCAGCTTCTCTCCCTCTATCAAAATAAAACCCCTTTTAAAAACAAAGCTCAGCTTCTCTCCCTCTATCATATAACCCTATATATCACAGAGCTCAGCTTCTCTCGGATACGGCAACATAAAGCACCTGGCAGGTTCCCTCTAAAACTTGCACCAGGTAACTGTTTGGGGATAGATGTAACTATTTTTGCTGCATAATTAAAATTGGATGAAGGTCTCTTTAATGTGTACCTCCAGGGATACTCTCTTTTTCCAAATCTGATATAAAGAACCCCATCGGCACACGGGGGTGGTAGGGGAGCCTTGCAAGAAAATTCACACCCCAGGATAATTATACAGGTTTTTTTTTAGAACGGGAAACAATGCTCATATTACTGTGGGGGGTTAACCATTGTTTTTAACAACTGTACCACCCAGCGTGCACCCCAAAGCCTTTACTTTAATAGGGCCATAAAATGAACTTCTGGGGGTTTTTCACCCTGCCTGCAGTTGCATCTGTCTTCATATTCTGACCACCTTCTTCCCCATCTGTCTGGATTTCTATCCTGTACCCCTTTGTGGCAATATATAAACAGGCAGTGCCACCCTGTTATTAGGGTTGCTACCCAGCTGTCACCCCAACAGCCCTGCTGGTTTGGAAATTATGGGGTAATAGATATTACTATTGCTGTAACATACTTGCCCACTCTCCCTTTGCCCCAGCCTACCTTTACATTACCGCCTTCATTCCAGCTTCATTCTCTAATTTCTACTTCCACTTGGGTAGCACTGGGTGGTTCCATACATCGGTGGAGATGACACCACAGCAGGGGCTCCAGGAGTCAGGGTACTTGTATGTCCTCCTCTTCACCTCCCTCCCCATCAATGTTCCTCAATACAACAATTTGTAGGGGTGTTGAGTGTAGAGAAGGGTAACTTGATGCTGAAGCACCACATCTGCTGTGTCCAAGGGCCCTTTCCCCTTTTTCTGCCCAAAACCCTTACACAAATGTAAGGATGACCCGGCACAAGTCGATGGAAAACACCAAATAAGGAGAAAAAGCCCCCAGCCCAGTATACAGCAGACTGCTCATAACCCTGGCCGGGCGGCACTGCCCAAACCCACTGAATTTTCCGGGCATTCCCGCGCACCTAATTGGAGACCCGACATGACCCAGCGCGCCGGCTTCTGCATGGGGTTAGGGGGTGGAGACGGAAATGCGCCGTGCGGGAACAGACGCACGTCCGGCAGAAGAAGCAGTCCCCCCCCCCCATTTTTTTTTTTTGGCATCAGGCCAGGTGTAGTTTTCAAAATTTTCCCGGATGGTTTTTTCGGAAAAGGTTGCTGGTTGCACAGTGGGTGGTCGGGTTTTGGGTCCTGGAGGGCGGTGGAAAGTATGGGGGATCAGGTTCTACTTGCTCCCACCTTGGATTGACCGGTTTTTTGGGAAAATTTTGGGGCTCCACAGGGGAGGGTCCCCCTTGGGAGTTGGTAAGGAGTGGTTGGCCCCCCCTGAGGTGGGGGTTTTGGTCCCTTGAAAGCCAGGGGTGACGGCTGAGGGTAAACTACGGGGAGAAGGAGTTTTGAATTTTCCCCCAAAACCCCGGGTTTTGGGTTTTCGTTGCTCCAAGGGGCCTTTAGCCCCCAAAAAAGGGTTTTCTTCATCGAGTGGGGGAAGGTGCCCGGGAAAGGGTTTTGGGGGGGAGGTTTGGGTTAGGACGAATGGGTATTAAGGGGGAAATTTATACTCAAATTTTTATTCAGGGTTTTTTATGTTTAAATTTATTTGTTTTTTTTAATTAAAAAGGCTGCTGTGGCCATTATCCCCAAACCAGGTCTCAGTGTCTTTTTTTGGATGGGAATGGAGAGGAATGGAACATGGGCCGGAGGTCAGCAGAGGATAGGCATTGCTCAGGGTCAAAGTGAAATAGGTAGCTGTTGAGACTTTTTTTGGGGTTTTGGGGCTTAAAGGTTTCCCCTAATGTTTCCCGTACTGGGAAAGGGCAAAGAATGCGAGACTTTTACACCAAACCCCGAAAACCATTCATCCCTTTTCTTACCATCAGATTTGCTTAGTTTTATCCTTGTCTTGGCCATATTGTCTATCATAATTTGTATGCAATATAAAACAATGGACAGCACCAACAAAAAAAACACACGGGGGTGCACGGGCCCCAAAATCCCCCAATCTTATCCATAGTTTAACCTAGTTTATGACAAAAGAGCATAAAGGGAAAGTCAAAACAAGGGCACCCCATTAGCAAAGCATCCATCATTGCTCCTAACCGATCATTTTCATGATCTGGTGAGACAAGAGGGCCATGGGCTTTTGTTTTTTGACCAATGGTAAAGAGAAAATATTTCTCAAAAGTTTCCAGTCTGATTAAAAATGTTTTTTGGGTTTATTCCCTTTTAGAAAACAAAAAAATAGGCAATTGGTTTTAAAAAAAAACCCTTCTTATCCCTATAATTTTCCCGGAGGGATGGCCCTAACTATAAACCACAGCGACTGCTATGGTCCCAGAGGTTGAGGAGCCCCCCTCCGGTTTCAAGCCCTTTTTCTCCTTTCCTGTAGGAAGCAAAATTTGTTTTGGGGCTATCTCTCTCCAGGGATTGCTATGTGGGTTTTCCCAAAATATGGGAGTATGATATTTTTTTTTTCGTTAGGGGGGGGGCCCTTTAAAAACGGGGCCCTATGAATTTAGTTTTGCCCAGTCTTTGGGATCACTTTTATATGGGTGGGAACCCTGAAACCAATGGAATCACATGTGGGCCACAAAAGGCCCCTTTTTTGGCTGCAAAAACCCAAAAATTTCTGATTCATCAAAATTTCCCAAATACTGTTTCCAGTTATGGTGCCAGACCCCCCATTTTTAGCACGTTATTTTCACAGTGCATTAAAGGGAAAAATTTTTAAGCAAATACCGGAGACCACCACCATGTTTTCTATTTCGGATTTTCCAGAGGGTTTTAACCCCTTAAGGCTCCAAATTTATTGAAAAACAGGATGTGATAGAGGGGGGAGAATCGAGCTCGGTAAAATATAGGGTTTTTAATAAAGAGGAAAAGGAAACCCAGCTTTTGTGAAATTTTAGAGTTATATGAAGAAGGGGGAAAAAAAGCTGACTTTGAAAATAGGGTTTTATGAAGGGGGAAGAGGGGCTAGCTCGTTTAAATATAGGATTATATAAAAGAGGGGAAAAAAGCTGACTCTGTGATTAAAATAGGGTTTTTTATGATTTGGGAAGAGAAAACTTTCTTGTGATATAAGGGTTTTTTTGTTTGAGGAGGAAAACTGAAACTCTGGATAAATGGGTTTTTTATTATAGAGGGAAGGGGCTGAGCTCTGTGATAAAATAGGGTTATTATGATAGAGGATTTTGGGGCTGAGCCTTTTTTTTTTTTTTTAAAAATAGGATTAAAAAATAGAGGAGTTGGGGGCTGGCTCTGTGATATATAGGGGTTTTATTTTTTATAGAGGAGAGGATGAGCTCTGATATATAAGGGGTTTTATGAAGAGGAGGGAGGGTGAGGGTTGATATATAGGGTTATTTTTATATAAAGGGGGAGGGCTGAGCACTGATATAAAGGGTTATAAAGTAGAGGGGTGGGGCTTAGCTTTTGTAAAAATTTAGGGTTTTATATTAGGGGAGAAATGGGTCTTTGATATATAGGGTTTATATGATAAGGGGAGAAGCTGAGCTCTGTAATATTTAGGGTTATATGATAGAGGAAAAGGAGCTGACTCTGTAATATATAGGGTTAAAATGATAAGGGGAGAAACTGAGTCTGGTTTTATAGGGTTTTTTGATAGAGGGGAAAAAGCTGAGCCTGTGATATTTTAGGGTTTATGATAGAGGGGAAAAACTGAGCTCGTAATATATAGGGGGTTTTATGATAAGGGGGGAAAACCCCGACTTTTTTAATATAAAGGGTTTTTTATGATAGAGGGGGAGAAGTGAGCTCTGTGAAATTTTTAGGGGGTTTTTTGTTTAAAGGGGGGAACTGAGCTCTGTGATATAAAAGGGTTATAGATTTGGGGGGGGGAAACGAGCTCTGTAATATATAGGGGTTTTATGATAGGGGGGGAGAAGCTGATCTCTGATTTATTGGGTTATATGAAAAGAGGGGGGAAAAGCTGAAACTCTGTAATAATAGGGGTTTATGATAAGGGGAGGAGTGAGCCTGTGGGTATTTAGGGTTTTTATGATAGAAAGGGGGGGAGCGAGCCTGTTTATATATTGGGTTATATTAAAGAGGAGAGGGGCTGAGCTCTGAAAATATAGGGGGTTATTTTGGTTTGAGGGATTTACTGACTCTGTGATATATTTGGGTTTTTTTGGGTAAGGAGGGGGAGCCCACTCTGTTGGGTTTTTTGGGGGTTTTATGATAAGGGAAAAGGGGGGCGAGCTCTGGATATAAAAATTATATAATAGAGGGGAGAAATTTACTCTGGATAAATAGGGTTATTTAAAGAGGAGGGGAACTTTAGCTCTGGATATATAGGGGTTTTTGATAGAGGAGGGAGGGTGAAACTTCCCTTTTATATATAGGGTTTTTAAAGATAGAGGATTTGGGGCTTTAGCTTTTGTGATATATTTGGATTAAAAAATTTGAGGAGTGGGCTGAGCTTTTGTGAAATATAAAGGGGTTTTATGAAAAGAGGAGAGGAGGGTAGCTCTGATATATTGGGGGTTTTATGATAGAAGAGGGCTGAGCCTGATATATAGGGGGTTTTATGATAGAAAGGGGAGGAGGGTGAGCTTTGAAAATATAGGGTTATATAATAGAGGGGGGGGGAGTGGCTCTGTAATATATAGGGTTATATATAGAGGGGAGAACTGAGCTCTGTATTATAGGGTTTTTATGATAGAGGGGGGAAGCTGAGCTCTGTAATTTTATTGGGTTATAAGATAGGGAAGGAGCTGAGCTCTGGGAAAAATATAGGGTTTTATGATTAGGGGAGAAAACTGAGCTCTTTTGTATATAGGGGTTTTTTGATTAGAGGGGAGAAGTGAGCTCTTGGGGGATATATAGGGTTTTAAAGATAGAGGGGAGAAGCTGAGCTCTGTGGGTTTATAGGGGTTTTATATAGAGGGGAGAAGCTGGGGCTTGTAAAAAATAGGGTTTTTAAAAGATTTGAGGGGAAAGCTGAGCTCTGTGTATATAGGGTTTTTATGATAGGGGGGGGGAAGCTGAGGTTTCTGTAATTATTAGGGTTTTATGAAAAAGGGAGGAGCTGACTCTGGATATATAGGGTTTATATGATAGAGGATTTGGGGCTTTAGCTCTGTGATTTATTTGGGTTTTTAAATAGATTGGAGGAGCTGACTCTTATATATAGGGGTTTTTATGATAGAGGAGTGGGGCTGAGCTCTTTTGATTTTATAAGGGGAAAAATGAAAAGAGGAGTTAGCCCACTCTGTGATATATAGGGTTATATGATAGAGGAGAGGGGCTGACCCCTGATATATAGGGTTATATTATAGAGGAGTGGGGGGCTGACTCTGTGATAAAAATAGGGTTTTTTAAGATAGAGGATGGAACCAGCTCGTGGGTATATAGGGTTATAAAGATAGAGGGGAAAAGGGGTGAGCTCTGGGAAAATTGGATTTATAAAAAAGAGGGGGGAAGGAAACTCTGTGAAATATAGGGTTTAAAATGATAGGGAAAAGAAGCTGGGGCTCTGTGATAAATAGGGTTTTTATGATTTAGGGAAAGGGGCTAGCTCTGTGATATATAGGGGGAAAAATGATAGAGGAGGGAGGGTTTAGCTCTGTTATATAAAGGTTAAAATGATAGAGGAAATGGAGCTGATCATGTTAAAAAAAAGGGTTATAAAGATAGAGGGGGAGGAGCTGACTCTGGAAAATTTTGGGTTTTTTGATAGAGGGGAGGGGCCCGAAACTCTGTATAAAAGGGTTTTAGAAAGAGGAAGGAGCTGAAACTCTTTTAAAAAGGGGTTTTTTAATTGGGATGGAGCTGACTTTTGTAATATATAGGGTTTTATGATAGGGGGGGAGAAGGGAAACTCTCTGGGGATATATTTTTTATAGATAGAAGGGGGGGAAAAATGAAACTCTGTAATTTAAGGGTTATATGATGAGGGGGAGGAGGTGAGCTCTGGGAATATATAGGGTTATATAAAAGAGGGGAGAAGCTTAGCTCTGTGATTTATAGGGTTATTTTTATAGAGGGGAGAAGCTGAGCTCCCGTGATATTAGGGGTTTTATGATAGAGGGGGAAGCTGAGCTTGTGATTAAAGGGTTTTATTATAGAGGGGAGAAGCTGAGCCTGTAATATATAGGGTTATTTTATAGAGGGGGGAACCGAGCTCTGTGATATATAGGGGTTTTATGATAGAGGGGAGAAGCCGAAACTCTGTAATTTATAGGGGGGTTTTATGATAGAGGAGAGGAGCTGAAACTCTGGGGATATTTTAGGGGTTTTAAAAGATAGAGGGGGTGGAAACGAGCTCTGTGATTTTTATAGGGGAAAAGATAAGGAGAGGAGCGAGCCCGATATATAGGGTTATTTGAAAAAGAGGGGTGGGAGCCCGACTCTGTGATATATTGGGTTATATGATAGAGGAGTAGAGCCGAGCTTGTGAAAAAATTTTTGGGTTATTGATAAGGAGAGGAGCTGACCTCTGATATATAGGGGTTTTATGATAGAGGGGTGGGGGCGAGCTCTTTTGATATAAAGGGTTATATGAAAAAGGAGGGGGACCGAGCTCTTTTATATTTTAGGGTTATATGTTTGAGGGAAAAGGAGCTGACCTGTGGGTATATAGGATTTTAATAAAAAGGGGAGAAGGGTTAGCCGTGATATATAGGGTTTTTTATGATAAAAGGGAAATGAACTTACCCCTGTAATTTTTTGGGGGGTATGATAAGGGCGGCTCTGTGAAATATAGGGTTATATGGGTAGAAGTGGAGGGGAGCTCTGTGATAAAATAGGGTTTAAAAATTAAAAAAGGAGAGGGCCGAGCTCCCGTGATATATAGGATTTTATATTAAAAGGAAGAAGCTGACCTGGATATATAAAGGGGTTTTATGATAGGGAGAGAAGGGTTAGCTCGTATACATAGGGTTATATGTAGAGGATAAAGCTTTAGCTCTGTGCCTTTTTAAGGGTTATATGATAGAGGGGAGGAACTGGCTCTGTGATATATAGGGGTTTCAAGATGAGGAAAAACTACTCTGTGTAAAAGGGTTTTTAGGATAGAGGGGAAGGAAACTGAGCTCCGGGGTATTTAGGGTTATAAGATTGAGGGAGGAGGGAGTCCGGGGAATATAGGAATTTTATGATAAGGATTTGGGGTGAGCTCCCTTTTTTTTTTGGGGTTAAAATTTATAGAGGGGAGAAGCTGAGCTTTTGTAAAAATTTTAGGGTTATATGATAGAGGGGAGAAGCTGAGCTCTGAAAAAAAATAGGGTTTTTATGATAGGGAGCTGAGCTCCCCGGGGAAAAAAGGGGGTTTTAAAAGATTGAGGGGGGAAGCTGAGGGTCTTTTTTATATAAAGGGGTTTTTTGATAGAAGGGGGAAACTGGGGCTCTGTGATATATAAAGGGGTTTTTATGATGGGGGGAAAAACTGACTCTGTAAATTTTAGGGTTTTTTATGATAAAAGGGGGGGAAGCTGAGTCTTGTATTATTTGGGTTTATTATAGGGGGTAGAAGATGAGCCTTTTGTAAAAATTTTAAAAGGGGGATATGATAGAGGAAGGAACTGGCTCTGTTATATATAGGGTTAAAATGATTTGAGGGGAGAAAACTGAGCTCTGTAAAAATATAGGGTTTTATGTAGAGGGAAAATTACTCTTTATTAAATTAATTTTTAAAAAAAACTCCCCTTTTGATATTATAAAATTTTTAAAAGAAATAAATAATACTCCTTAATAAAATTTTTTAAAATTATAAATTCTATTTTTCTTATTTTTTAAAAAAAATTTTTAAAAAAAAAAAAAAAAGCACTTTAAAAAAAAATTAAAAATTAAAAAATATTACTATCCTTATAAATAACCTTTTTAAAAAAAAAATTTAAAAAACTTCTCCCTTTTTTTTAAAAATTTATTTAAACCACCTTTATCCTTTTATTTTAAATATTAAAAAAAAACTATTTTTAAAATTATATTTAAAATAATAATAAATTTTAAAAAAAACTTTATTATATTTATTATAAAAATTTAACTTTATTAATAATTCCTATAATAAAATTTTAAACCTAACTCTTTTTTATTAAATATAAAATTTATAAAAAAACCCCCTTTTTTTTTTTATATTAAATCAAAAAAAAATAAATCTTAATATAAATTTTAATATTCAAAAAAAAACTACTTTTTTTAAAATTTTAAAAATTTTTAAAAATTAACTCTTTTTTAATATAATTTAAAAAATTAAAAAATAAGGGGGTAACTAACCCCTTAAAAAAATTTAAAATTAATATGGATTTAATAAACATACTTTTTAAAAAATAATGGGTTTTATAATTAAAAAAATAGTTTTTAATAAATTTTTTATTAAAATTATAAAAAATTTTTAAAATTTAATATTTTTGGGGGTTATATATAAAAAATTTTTTTCTGTATATTTTTATTTTATAATTTTTAAAAAAAAGGCCTGTTTTTTTAAAATTAATTTATAAAAAAAAAAAAGCTTACTCCTTTTGATTTTAAAAAAAAGGGTTTTTTAAAAATAAGGGGAGCTTATCTTTATTATAGGGGGATATTTAAAAAATACTTTTTTAATATATATTTAAAGAAAAAAAAATTTACCTTGGGGTATATTGGGTTTAATTTATAAAGGGAAAAGTAAAAAACTGGAAAAAAAAAAAGGTTTAAAAAATTATAGAAAGGGTTAGTCTAATATTGGGGTTTTAGGGGATTAACCGTATTTTAATTTTTTATTATTAAATAAAGTTTTTGATATTTAGGGGAAAATTTTATATTGGTGGAGGGAAAATGAACTCTTTTTTATTAAAAAATGGTTTTAAAGTTTGGTGGAAGTCCCGAGTTGTGATTATAAAGGGTTAAAAAGAAAAGAAAAAGGAAAAAGAAACTGGTTTTGTTTTATATAGGGGGGTTAAGATATAAGGGGGGGAAGCTGAGTTCTTTTGGAATTTAAAGGGTTATATCCCCTAAAATTGGGAGAGAAGCTGAAACTTATTGGGAAATATAGGGTTATTGTTTTGGGTGGTGGGGGAAACGTGAGTTCTTGTTTTAATATAGGGTTTATAAACATAAAGGGAGAGGGGGGCTGAAGCTCTGTGAAATAGGGTTTTTATGATAGAGAAGAGGAAGCTTTAGCTTTGTTTATTTTATACAGTATGGGAATTTTTTAAAAAGGGGTTAAAGGGGGGGAGGATTGGGGCTTTTTTTGGTTTTTTGAAAAAAATAAAAAGGGTTTTTTTAGGAAAAGGAGCTTTTTGTGAGGGGTAAATTTTAAGGGGTTTTTTTTAATTTATAGATTTAGATAAGGAGGGGCTTTTCTGTGGAAAATTTTTTAGGGTTATAGGGGAGGAGCTTGTTTATTAATAATAAGGGTTTAATATGGGTTGAGAGGAAGGGGAAACTGGGCTTGTGATTGATTAAGGGTTTTAAAAGGGGAAAGGGGCTATGGAATATTTAAATTCTACACCAAACAAATACGGGGGTTAAAAAGGGGGTTGAGTATTTTTCGTAAAACAAATTTTCCAAAAAACCCTCCCTTTAAAAAATTTACTTTAATTTTTAAACACTTAAAAATCAAAAAAACCCAAATAAATAAACAAAAGGCAAAAACAAATCAAAAGAGGAAAACCTTTAATTTTTCCCAAAATCCAATTATTAATATTGGGCACTTAACCCCCCCTTTCCTATTTAGGAAAAGCGGTGATTTTATGAAACAAAAGGTAAGTTGGGGCCCCCGGATACATCCAGTGTAATTTTATATATGTTTGTCTAGACAAAACAAGTACCCCTTTTAAAATGTCCCTTTTCTTTTAATGGCCCTATATTCTTGCCCCCCTTTGCGGAGGGGGCCCATTTAAGGTTTTTTTAAAAAAAAAAGGGTGGGGCTTGTCAAAGGGGGCTTGAAACCGCCAAAACTTCCTGGGCCCAAATTTTTTCTAAAAAAAGATTTTCCCCATTTTTTGCTGAAACAAAAAACCCAAAGGGTTTTGCACACAATACGCCGGGTTGATTTTTGGCAGTTTGCGGCCCGGGGCTGGGATATACCCCCAATTTAAAAAGTCATTTTGAACCCCCCCAATTTTGGAAACCCAAAAACAAAAAATCAACTCCCTCCCGCAAAAAAAAAGCCCTTTTAAAACTCCGTACCCCAGCAAAATAAAAAAGTTAGGCCCCCTTTAACTATGACGACATAAAAATTTCAGTTTTTCTATAAACCATTTCTATTGTGGGAAAAAGGGAATAAAACATAAAAACTATATAAAATTAATATTCATTGTAAATTGTAAAACCCACCCTCATAGTAAAGTTTTTGGGTCTTTTAAATTTTTTTCCATTCGGGAAAGGCGGGTAAAATTGAACCAAAAAACCTGTATCCCGGGGCTGTTTTTTTTTCCCCCCCTTTTTTATGCACCCAAAATGCCCCAACCCACCCCCAAAATGAATTTCCCTGAGGGTGGTTCATCCAAAAATTTGGGGGACTTTGGGGAAAGGGTTTTAAACCCGTTCTTTGGGAAATTTGGGGGCCTTTTTGTAAATTAGACCTGGGGGACCCAGAAATTAAAATTCCCAAAAACCAAAAAGCGCTCCCTTTTTTATGCCCTGCCCTGGGCCCCAAAAAACAAGTTTTCCCCCCAACCCCTAATAGGGTAAATTCTGAACTTGGGAAGAAAGTGGTTTTTTAACAAAATTGGGGGGGCTTTGTTTTCCAGAATTCCTTTGGGAAAAATGAAAAAATTTTAAAGGGGTTTAAAATTTTCAGATTGTTTTTTAAAAAAAATTAAATTTTTAAATTTTTCCTAGGGCCAAAAAGGGGAAATTTTTTTGGGGGGGGAAACCCTGTTGGGGTTTATTTATTCCACTTTCAGCCCTGGAATATATTCCTTAAGTTTTAGTTTCCCAATATGGGGGCTTTTTTAGGAAATTTTTATTAATTTTTACTTCTTCAGGGGGTCCCAAACAAAGAAATTTTTGCCCTAAAACCAAAATTTTGATTGAAAATTTAGACCCCCAAGCCCTTAAAGGTTTTCTCCCTTACTTTGGGGCTTGTGCTTGGGGCCAAAAAAAGCAAATGTGCCCAAAAATGTTTGGGGTTAAACGCTTGAAAACGGCCACCCCAATCTGGAGGGTCAATATTTTAAAATTCAATTTTTTCCCGGGTTCAAATCTAAACCCTTTTCCAAAGAATAAAAAGGGAATAAAATTTTAAATTGAAAAAAAGGGAAATTTTGAAATTTTTAACCCCCCCAAAATTTTTTCTTTAATTTTTTTGGTGAAATAAACCCAAAAAGGGGGAACCCAAAATTCCTTTTAAACCCCCTTTTGAAATACTTTAAGGGGGGCTAGTTTCTTAGTGAAGTCTTTATGGGGGGGTTTTAACCCTACAGGCCCCTCAGAGCCACGTCGGAAAATGGAAAGGGGTCCCCTAAAAAAAAAAGTAATTGAAAATTTTTTCAAAAAGTGAAAATGACTATAAAAATTTTTAAGCCCCCTAATGTCTTTAAAAAAAAAATAAAAAAACATTTAAAAAAAAATCCAACTTACAGTAAGGGCCCTATTTGGGGATGATAGTTTTAAAATTTTTTTGTTTAAAAAAATTTAAGTCTTGGGCCCCCTAGAAATTTAAGGGAACCTTTTTAAAATTTTTTTTTTTCCCAAAATTTTCATCACAATCCTAAGGTTTTTTTTTGAACAATTTTTTAACTCGTTTTTTTGGATTTTTTTTTGGCCCGATTTACTTGGGAAAAGTAAAAAACCCTGTTTTTAAATTTTTTTACATTCGACCTCAGAAAATCCAATCTGTGTAGACTACAGCTCAGATTTTCTTCTGACGTTTATGATTGTTTTACAGTCAGGTTTTATGGCTGCATTCACAAGGCAATGATAAAATACTGGTCGGATTATCCAACTGGTATTTTGTCTTTTTTTGGCACGCAGGGGCAGGGCTGTGGAGTCAGCAAGCCAAAGCCCCGACTCCGACTCCTCAATTTCCCAAGACTTCGACTCCCGACTCCTGACTCCCTCATACATGGCGCATGTTTAAGTGATAACTTTACTGTAGTAAAATGGTAACATCGGGCTGTTTATCACCTTATGATACAATAATCAAGCTATTTAGGTAGAACAGACACTGACAAGCTAAAGGGTAACAATGTTTTGATCTTTTAAACACTTATGGGTAGAGTTAAAGAAAAAGCTGTATTTGTATCCAAGTCCAGTCTGCACCAACATTGGGAATGTAGAAGAGACCTGGAATCATATTTTGGTCAAGATGTGCTTGAATCCGATCCAGAGCCCAGAAGGATTTAGGCAGTGATGAAAGCCAAAGGTGGATTTCTCAAATACTAACAAAATAATAAAAATTAACATTTTCTTTTTTAGGAGCAAAACAGTAACAATGCAGTTATAGGAAAGAATCTGCAGAACTAAGCAGATGCTAAATATTTGCAAGTAAAATTAATGTATAAGATAGGTAAGATGACTGTATATAAAATTAAAGTAGCCACATGTACAAAGGCTAGAGAACGGCCTCTCTACACTAACTTGGGGTGGGGGCAAAGCGGTGACCACAGGGGCAACATCTCTAACAATGTCAGGGTATAAAGGAATTGCCATCAGGCACAGTCAGTTTTGATGAATGGTTGAACTCTTCTACTTCTTTGAAAGCAGGTGTAAAATGTTGCTGAAATCTGTTTGTCATGGGAGCAGATTCTTTTTCCCTGGGGCAGCGCTTTGCCTGCTCCATGTCATCAATTACACTCCTCAAGTGATGAGGATGAAGATATGGGAGTAGTACCACTGGCCGGACCCAATTCCTCTTGCTCTTTGCACTGCATCGAACTAACTGGACCAACTTATTATATATTTTGGGAGTCGGAGTCGGTCCATTTTATGACGACTCAAACTCTTGCAAAAAAGGCTCCGACTCCATGACTCCGACTCCACAGCCCTGCGCAGGGGGGCGGCTTTTGCTCATGGTTTGCAGATTCAAGCTTGTCCCCCTTCACATTGACATGTTCAGGTTCCGCCCAAAAAACCGGGCAGAAGAATGAACATGTTCTAAGATTTTTGGACATCCAGCAGTATAAAAACCATCCAGCAGAAATCCATGCAGTGTGAACTGCTGCACAGATTTTCTATTTAAGTCTATGTAAAAGGATGACAGTCAAAAACCGTTTGTAAACCCGACTGAAAACCAGTGCCGTGTGGACGGGCCCTAAGGGTTTTCAAAATCTGAATCTGCATCAGAAACCGACTGTTAAACCGTGCTATGTAGAAAATCATTAAAAAGTGCCCATCTACCCACTCTGATGCCAATTTTAATTCCCAGTCCAACCTGATGTGGAGCATGCCTATTGGTGTGAGAGTAGTGTGAGATCAGTGGCCTAAAGTCATTAAACACTTTCCAAACACCGGATACTTATTCAAGTCAGTAAAAAGTGCCCATTTGCCCACTCTGATGCCAGCTTTCACACCTAAAACCAAATTGGGCCAGGCTGGACTAAACAGGATTTGATTAGAGGCATCCTTATGGGTGTGATAAAAGTGTGAGGTCAGTGGCTCAGTCATTTTGCTCTGTAACGCTCAGCCTTGGGTTACTGCTTTGATGCCCATTTTATGACAAAGCTGAAGTTGTTTTCTTATTCAAAAGTTTCTTATTTGCGCGAACATAATTTTTTGTCTTTCAAAAGGACAAAAAATAGGAAAACTTATCAGCTTAATAATTGTCATTACAGTGATGTGGACCAAGGAGAAACCAGTTGACACCACCTTGAAAAAACACTAACAGCTGGCATACAATGGGCATCAAAGCAAAAATCTAAAACTAAGATTCAGAGGGTTAAATGTCTTTGGGGCACTGATCTCACACTGACATCACACCAAGAGAGGTGCCCCACATCAAATTTAGTTTAGTTCATCCTGGCCCAAAGTGGTTCTGGATATTACAGCTAATACTAAAGTGCTAAAGGCAGGTGAGCTCTGCAACAGAATGACAGAACTCCAGCCTCCTTCAATGGGTTTTTGCCCTGAATTTTGGCATTAAATTTGCAGACGGCTTCTAGTTACTTTGAATATATAAAACTCTGTGTCCTAAGATCGTCATAAATTCCTATTTAATTTGATTGGATAAAGTTTCTTGCCATGAAAATGATGAGTCCTACGATGGACGATGTTAGAAGTCAATGAAGTCCAATTTGCCAAAGTGGTATTTGTTTCCCCCCCAGATAGAGTTTTAGTTATCACCTGAAGCCAAAACAAAAGTGTGAAGACACCTTCAAGGATTTTATGATGTCATTAAATATATAATAAATCTGGGGTTATTTTTACTTAGTGTCTTCTGTCCTGTATTGTCTGGAGAACAGAGGCTGGAATAGATTGTAGACTACTCAGTTTCATTCTACTCATGGGAACATTGTATTTCTTGAAACATTAAATCTTTTTTATAAGAACTGTAACCATTAGGACTGTTGTGCCGCTATGTGTGAAGAAGTGTTCAGTAAATCTGTCGGGATGACATTCGTCTGTATGTATTTCCATGTATGAAACGTGTATACAACAGAACTATGGCAACTAACCCAAAGATCTGTGTGTTATCTCCAGTCATTTGTTGTAGAAATTTTACTGCTTTTTGCTGTGGTAATTATGTCAAGATTCCCCTGTCCATGAGTACAGATAGGACGGCATGTATAATATAGAATGCAATAGAACTAGAAAAAAGAGCCAGCTCACCATACCAAGGAATCCGGGATGCACGGCTGTGATCTGGAGAACACAATCTGAGATAGCACCAAAAGAAGCAGGTTGCCAGCAACCCCGGTAAAAGTAAAATCTAAGCGCCTTTATTATTAATCCATTAAAAGACACATGAGGACATATGAGCCAAAAATGGTGGCCTGGAACGCTAACGCGTTTTGGGCTTCACAGAGCCCTTAGTCGTAGCATACATACAGGCAAATCCCATCACCTTATATACCCCAAGGAGAGTTAACTCACCTGTGTATCCAACCAACCGTACGCCGTGTCTCCCAATCTCCTGCGCATGCGCTCCCGCACTTCCGGGACGCCAACATGCACGCGGCAGGGCGCGGTATCCGACGAAACCCAACCCACACAAGGCGGGACATTGACGCAGGAACCACACACCGCAGCCCGCAGTGACGCCCATACAGCGCTACAATGGAGAGCTAACATTCGACACACAGAGAGAAACACCGGCGGAACGATGCACACACAGGGGAAAGACAACTGAATAAAACATAAGATATATAACAATACTATGCAGAAGAAACTACAAGTGAAAGACATGGATTAATAATAAAGGTGCTTGGATTTTACTTTTACCGGAATTGCTGGCAACCTGCTTCTTATGATAATATAGAATGCGCCTGATTTATGATCCTGCTCTACAGCACGTCATAAATCAGGCACATTCCAGCGCTTTGAAAGTGCTCTACCTGTTCCAGCAGTAATGCACCTAGAATTGCTGTAGCAAAGCTAAAGATATGTAACTTTGCTACAGTTCTAGTGCCCCCCGAGATTGGGCGAATTACAAAGTGCCGCAGGTGCTATGTAATGCGCCCTGGAGTGGCAGGCGGGAGATTTAAAAATGTATGAACTGGGCTGCGCCTGCTATTGGGCTGAAAAGACGCCAGACTTCTGCCGCAGCCCCGTTCATACATACCGCCCAAAATGTTCATTAGAAATGATTCTTTAACAGCGTTTAGTCACCGAGCACAATGTCAAAAACATTGGGTGATATGTCAGAAAAGAGGCATTTCCACTCCAGTTTTAAAGCGCATTAAATGAATGTATAGTGCACCTGAATGAATGAACCTATCAAACATCTGGCGTCTGGTCTACCTTGTATAGGATATTTGATGCGCCTACTTTAGGCCCATTCAACAGTGTCATACCTGGTGTAAAATGCGCCTAGTTTTGGTGTACGACAGTTCATTTATATGGAGAACAGGAAATCAACAGTTTTTTGGCACAAAATACACCAAAAAAATGGTGAGGCCCAAATGTGACATGTTGCCCAATATGTCCTGGTTTAACTCCAGGTTTTAGAACACTTTGTTTGTTATATGTCTGGAGTCGCCACTTTTACTCCTTCCATGATTGTTAGGGGATGTTCACATGCTGTTTTTCAGATACGTGTTTGAGTACAATTTTTGGACCCAAAAATGGACACAAACACATATCAAACAATGTTCCTGTGTGATTTCATTAGTCTCAATGTAAAACACATATCAACATGTTTAACCTGCGTCTTTCTGATGCGTTTAACGGATCTGATCAAAGAACTTACATCAATTCTGATCCGTTTTATGCATCCGACACCCTGTTAAAGCTTTAGGGTGCATTTTTGCAGCCCAGAAAGCGTATCCAAAGACTTGCCACACTTTGGGGACATGTTTGGATAGGTTTTATGCAAAACGTTTTTCGGATCCAAAAACATATTGGAAAACGCTGTATGAACATATCCTTAGTAATGTTGTAGAAACACATAAACGAGAAGATTGCAGACCAGAAGAAAGGTTCAGCAGCGTGCACCTGAGGTAGTGAGTACGCAGACTGCAGCACCCTTCATACATGTCTCCCTTAGTGCGCCTTAAAACTGACGTGGTGGCACCTCTTTTCTGACATGTCGCCCCAAGTGTTTCCAAAATCTGCAACAATAAAGATTTTGACTTCCCCACTGACATCAATGTGGAATATGCACATTAAATCATCATCAGATCTGCAGCATAAATTGACAGAACTAAAATCCACCAGCATCCATATTGGTGTTATTGTAATATACTTTTGATTTCCTACATAATATAATCCATGCAGAAAATCTGCAGCATATAAGTTTTGTGTAAATGTCCCCTCACTCCACCCCCCTCAGATGGCAGCCTATCGGGGAGGATCAAACAGGTCTGTAGCTATAGCGACCTGAGGAGCTGATGCAGCCCATACAAGAAGGGATATCTCAGAATAGGTAGGATATGGTTAATGGACACATATTGCAAAGTGACTTGTTTTTGTGAGATCTTTAACATAAAAAGCAATCCTTGTAGTGAGACAACTCCCTTTAATCACATATATTTCTTTTTAACTCCCCTCCTCATATAATCAGATTTGAGCCCAACCAGAACTGACCTGTGGTCCACCAAGCAAGATCAGCACCATAGTTTCTATTCACTGACATGCTATTCTAATGAGTTTTCTTTTTTTTTCAGCCTATCTATAGCCTTTATATATGTTTGACACATCCCTCATGCACCAAACACACTAACGAGGTGCGATGAACTTTAGACATCATTTATAAACGCACAATTAACACTTTCATACATTCAGACACATAAAACACTGAAAACAAAACTCAGTAATTCACTTTAAATCGCCTTCTTTCATACATGTCTCCCTAAATGAGTGTATAGTGCGCCTGAATGAATTAACCTTTCAATAATTCTGGCATGTGTTATACCTTGCATAATATACTGTAGCATGTCATTGCTAGCAGATTTGATGCACCTACTTTAGGCGCATTCAAATGTGTCTTTCCTGTCGTATAATGCACCTAGTTTTGATGTACTACAGTTCATTTATATAGAGAATAGGGCGTCAACAGTTTTTTGGCGAAAAATACACCAGAAAAAAAGGCGCAGCCCTAATGGGACATGTTGCACTTGGTATCTACATCTAAATCAGTGGCACAAAGTCATTTAGGGCGGCATGTATGAAATTTGGTGCTTAAACGCCAAAATTCATGCGCATTATAAAAGCACAGAATACGCCTGATTTATAAACCAGCTCTACAGCGAGTCATAAATCAGGCGCCTTCTAGCACTAGGACGACATTTCTGGTTCAGCTAAACCACTTTAAAGGTGCTCTACCTGTTCCAGCAGTAATATGCCTAGAAATGCTGTAGTGAAGCTATAAATCTATATCTTCATATGGTTCTAGTGTGCCGCGCCTCCCGCACGCCCCCCAAAATCAGGCACATTACAAAGAGCTGCTTTTGCTCTGTAATCTCCACTTTTATGCCAGTTTTAATGCCCTGAACCACCTTGGGCCAAGCTGGACTAAACTGAATTTGATGTGGGGCATCCCTCTTAGGCTATGTTCACACAGCAATGACGGGGACGTATTTCAGCCCGTAATTCGCGCCGTACTGCGCTCAAATACAGGCGAAATACATCCCAGTCATTACAGTAATCCACAGTTCTCATAGAGAACTATGGATTACGCCTCCTCTCTCTGCTCACACAATACGCCGCGGGGGGAGATTAGTGACATGTCAATTATTCACGGTGTATACGTGTTGAGAATAATAAATGTCTATGGGGCCGGCGAGCTGCCGACCCCCCGCCTCTGAGCCCACAGCGTAATTACGGGCGAAATACGTCCACAATTACACCGTGAATAAGCCGTGTGAACCCTGCCTTAGTGTGACAGCACTGTGTGATCATTGGCCCAAAATCATTTAACCCAGGGGTCCCCAACTCCAGTCCTCAAGACCCAGCAACAGGTCATGTTTTCTGGCTTTCCTTAGCATTGCAAGGTGATTTAATGATGCTGCACAGGTGATATAATTATGCTCAGTGCATTCTGTGGGAGATCCTGAAAACATGACCTGTTGGTGGGTCTTGAGGACTGGAGTTGGGGAACACTGATTTAAACTTTTAAAAACACCAGTTACTTATTCAAGGCAGTGAAATCTGCCTGTCTGCCCACTTTAATGCCAGTTTTAATGCCCAGCACCACTTTGGGCCAGGCTGGACTTAACTGAATTTGATGTGTGGCATTCTCTTTAGTGCTTGTTCATCACGGGAATTGTGGGATCAAGTTGGCTCCTTAAGCATTTAACCCTTTCAATTACAACCACCTTATGCTCAAATCAGTGCAAATCTGCGGCGGGTCTCCCGGGCAACTTTACTATGAAGTGTTTTAATGTCCGTTCGGCCCTTTGGGCCTTGGCTGGACGAAACTGAATTTGATGTGTGGCATCTCTCTTAGTGTGATAGACCTGTGGGATCAGTGGCCCAAAGTCATTTAACCCTTTCAAAACACCACTTATTCAAATCAGTGAAATCTGCCTGTCTGCCCACTTTAATGCCAGTTTTAATGCCCAAAACCACTTTGGGAAAGGCTGGACTAAACTGAATTTGATGTGTGACAAACTAATTTTAACCCTTTGAATCTTCATTTTAGGTTTCTGCTTTGATGCCCATTTTATGCCAGCTGTTAGTGTTTTCCACATCACTGTAATGACATTTAAGGGCCGTTCACACGGCTTATTGCAGGGACGGATTTGAGCTGTATTGTGCGCCGTATTTGCGCTCCAATATGGCTGGAATCTGTCCCAGCCATTACGGTAATCCACAGTTCTCATAGAGAACTGTGGATTCCGTCTCCCCTCCCTGCTCGGTGAATCCGCCGGGCGGGGAGAAAGTGACATGTTCATTATCCCGGCGCGATACGCGCCGTAGATAATGAAAGTCTATGGGTCCGGCAGGCAGCGCCCCCGCCCCTTACTCAAGTCATAGTTTTGGCCGAAATCCATCCCGCAATTACAGCTTGTATAAGCAGTGTGAACCCCGCCTTAAGCTGATAAGTTTTCCTATTGTTAATACTTTTAAAAAACAAGAAAGTATTTTCTTGCGAATAAGAAACTGGTGAATAAGAAGCCAAGTTCAGCGTCGTCACTCTCTGCCCGTTATTCCTGCAGCTTTCCCCTGACTCTAATGCCTTGTGTCAGGTAAGTTTTCCTTATAAATGACCCATTCAAGGAAGCGCAGAGAAACTATCTCCACTACCTGAAGGCAGCTGTGAGGGGGGGACTGGCACGCGACGGGGGCACAATTCCCCTCTACAGAACAATTCCCCAAATCCTTCCAGACCTCTCCAGCGATGCCCCTGTTCCCGGCACAGCCCTGGCGGCTGCAGCCTCCTCTCACGATGATGAGTCTATGACTGAGCAATTAAAGTGAAAGCAGCAGCAGCGGAGGAGGAGCAGCCGGAGGAGTGCGAGGAAGAGCAGCGCGGAGTGTCACACTGCAGCAGCCGCCCGCGGACACCCCGGCACCGCTCTGTGCCCCGGACTCCACAACATGGCAGAAGTGAGGAAATTCACCAAGAGGCTCAGCAAGCCCGGGACGGCGGCGGAGCTGAGGCAGAGCGTGTCCGAGGCGGTGCGGAGCTCGGTCATACTGGTGAGTGCCCTCATCCCTCATGACTGAACCCGGGGCAGCGCCCACCCTGTGCCCCCCACACAGGCTGCCCGGGGTCCCCGCCCTGTCCTCCTGTGCGCGGCTTGACATGAGATGATTGTACAGGAAGTTTGCTGCACGATGTGGTTACAATGTATCCGCCTGACACAACTTCTCACGTCTTATCAATGTGACCGGCGGCTCCGGGGCACGGGGAGCGCCTCAGGGGGAGCCGGCAGCTCTGCTCCGGGGCACGGGGAGCGCCTCAGGGGGAGCCGGCAGCTCTGCTCCGGGGCACGGGGAGCGCCTCAGGGGGAGCCGGCAGCTCTGCTCCGGGGGCACGGGGAGCGCCTCAGGGGGAGCCGGCAGCTCTGCTCCGGGGCAGGGGCGCATCGTTGTTGTTGCTGCTGGTAGATGGAGGCCACACCCTGGCTGAGGAGATGCTGAGGAGAGGCTTGGACAGTACTGCTCCTGCTCTACTCTCTGGGGCAGTGGTCTGCAAAGTGCAGCCCTCCAGCTGTTGGGATACTACAACTCCCATCATTCCCACTGTTATAGATGATATAAATGCATGTTGGGAGTTGTAGTTCCCCAACAGCGGGAGGGCCGCAGTTTGCAGACCACTGCCCCAGAGAGTAGAGCAGGAGCTGTGCCGTCCACCTCTGCTCTGAGGCTACTGCATCCAGACCCGGTGCTGGTGACAACTTCATCAGTTATAGGACTGCGCCACTGCCCAGGGCTGCAAAGTGAACTGGTGTAAGAACCGGGCCCCTGTGAGGGAACGTCGTCAATGGAGGAGATCCTGTGACGTAACCGAAACAACTTGTCATCATGAGAACTTGCTGAACTTTGTTGTGATTTTGTAACAAAATATTTGATACATTTCTTAGCTACAAATATTACATTTATTTTGGTACCTAGAAATTCTGACCTTATTCTGGGTATTTGAGGGCTGAGGAGTCAGAAAATCCCATCTATTCTGTTCTAGCAGCTCTGGTTTATTAGGTGGTGATTACAGGATTCTACATTGTTCGTGTGATTTGTCTATAAATATGTAGATGATAGAATTGGAGTCGTTCCTGTACATTCATGGTTTTGTTTGCATATATTCTTTAAATGTTCTAAAACGTATGTCTTTCCTGTTTCATATGAATTTCCAACATTTCTTTACTGCAATATTGAGTGACCACTACTTTCAGCAGCATGTGCTTGGTAAGGTAGCAATGCCAGATCTGCAAAACTGGTAGGGAACGGGGTCATTTTCAGAATCGGTGCCACAAACCTAATCAAAAATGGTTCAAACTTTTATGGCACCAGAATGAGTGTTCGCCAGTGTTTGTCGTAGATTTACAACAGGAAGTAGCTGTGGTCTTATGTGAGCGGTATCCCTCATACACCGAGACATTGCCACATGTAGGCCATGGATGCAGCAGAAATTACAGTCCAGGAGATCTTCTTATACAGGACTTTAACAAGCATATATGACCGTAACCTTTAGTGGATGTATATCAGGGGAGCCTGAGTTAGATTCTGTTCTAATCTACAATGACCAATGTCTACAGCAGGCATCCTCAAACTGCGTCCCTCCAGCTGTTGGAAAACTACAACTCCCATCATACCCACTATTAGAGATTATATAAATGCATAATGGGAGTTGTAGTTTCCCAACAGCTGGAGGGCCACAGTTTGAGGATGCCTGGTCTACAGACAGCATATACATACATATATATATACAGGTCACGCCAACATTAACATTTTGGGCGACATTTCCTGATCCCAACACGCCAACCCAGTTTTTTGGTCTATATTGCGCTAAAAACTGTTTTGACACCAAAACTATGTGCATTATATTTCGGGAATGACGCATTGTAATGCGCCTAAAAATGATGCGCTGTGCGCCTCCATTACGAAATGCGCCTATTGAGGCACATAGCACGTCATTACAAGTGTATATATGTTAAGCGCATTTCACATTTTAAAGTATGTGTGAGGGCATTACAATATTTTAGTATAGATGATAAGCAATGCGCCTCCGTGCGCGATGTGCCTGGATAGGGGCATTACATATGATTCTAATGATATGCTATGTGCCATGATTTGCGCTAATCGCGGCACATAGCATTTCATTGGTAGAGTGTGTAATGCCCCTATCCAGGCACATCGCGCACGGAGGTGCAATGCTTATCATTACAAGTATATGAAATGCGCCTGGACACATTTCTTGTGAAAAGCGCCTAAACACATATACACTTGTAATGAATGTTTTTACCACCTCAATAGGGCCCCCTTTTTTTTTGGGGCGCACAGCGGCCCTCATTTTTAGGCTTATCTCTATCCCTTGTTTTGTCCTGTTTATCAGCTGTTTTTTGTACTATATTGCCATCGCATTCGTCTCTTACAAAGGGAGACCTTTTGGATTTTTTCACTGGATACATTAACCCATCGAAGATTGAACGAGGAATGCAATTTTAATGTTATGTGATCACTTTTGTTTTTGTCTGTTTATAGTGTGTTTTGCAATTGTGTTGTATATCACGTTATATGTAATACTTTATTTGCATTGATAGTTTAAATAGGGTACAGACAAACAAGCGTGCTGCTGTTGAAACACTCTGGGATTGTTTACTGCTTTTGGAAAAAAAAGCTTTTCTGTCATTATTTCAAAAAATTCTTTTTTGGG